>WWET01002946.1:137607-152343 GCA_011038615.1 Limnodynastes dumerilii | reverse complement strand
ACAAGCCCACAGGCTTTTATTTGCTGTAAAATCTTTAAAAAAAAACTTAATTACTTTATTTTACAGAGCTGAGAAAAAAAGATTTTTAGTGTTTTTATATTGTGGTATTAAAACTGCATTGATAATTCTGACTAAGATTTTGGTTTTATTATCCCTAATAATTAAACAAGACGCTTAGGTAATATAGTGAGGACTCAAGCTGATCACTACTAAATAAGTATTGCTGTGGGTCTATGAAAACACTTAGCTGCTTTATTTGCCTTTTACTGTGGCTTTAATCAAGGTTGCTTGCCCAGCGTATCCTCATTAACTGCGGGAGCTTGTTAATCTAGTTTTATGGTTTTTACAGATATATCTCATCAGTTAGCTTTTGCAATGTATACTTTATCTTTATATAAGGAACAATAATACGTAAGCATTTGGTGATGATACAGCATAAAGGGAGAACATATATGTTGAAAATATATATTTAAGGTTTATGCATCTTAACGTGACTTCTAACCCATTTTTTCCCACATATATTTTCCAACTGCAGATAATAGAACTGATTTCGCTTGAGTTAAAGACCTTTAAAACTACTAAGTACTCGGGCCCCTGTAACTGAGTTTGGAAAATACAAAGCCATTAATGCATTGTGAATCCAGTTGTCAGACAAATAGTATGAACAGTTTTCACAGGACTCAAACAGAACAACTAATTCGTGTGTTATGTTAATTCGGGCATTACAGAAGGTTGATAATTTGTCTGTGGCTGCAATCATTGGAAAAAATTTAATAGTGGTTGAAGGTAGTTGTACTTTTGCAGTGATGGCTGAACCCTGATGTATGCTGGATGAAGCATTTCGGTTACCAATGTAAAAGCATTGTTATGTTTATGTCCTGCATGGGATTCCTCACAGCTTTGGGATAGATGTTTTAGATTTGGTCTGGTTCAAAAAAAAAAAAAGTAATTCATTCATTTTAGGCAGTCTCACACTTTGAGACCTTATCAGCACTTTCAAATAGGTCTGGCACATCATCATCCTGACCCTCCCCAGTAGCCTGGGGTGCTGTTTTGGCAGGATCTCAGTGATGCTTTGCATCTAGCAAGGGCATTCACCTCCAAGCTCGCTGAGTATTGTGGGTAAGATCTCTACTAGATGCTTGGCCACATCATACCCCTTAATGATGAAGGTATTGGTAGCAAAAAGAGCCTGGATTTTGGATTGTTGGTTTGTAAACATGTCAACCTCTTATTCCATAGATGTTATTGTAATGATTCACTCTCTGGCACCTTTCCCTGACTTTTGTCACAACCCCTTTTTTGTTCCTCTCACAGTACCACTATCACTTTTCTCCGACTGTCTCCCACACTCCTCCTCCGTCGTCTCCTCACACCTCAACTGACCGCCAAAAACACCCCAGACCTTCTTGCGCCTCTCCTCTCACCTTACCACAAATGCTTCTTTCCCAACTGTCCCCTTTACCTCGCGCTTCACATCCGAAGTTTCCAGGCTCTAGCGCTTCCTCTTTCAGCTGGTGGTTGCTAAGCAACCACCCACGTGCCTTTTCACAAGCTTCCCCCACGTCTGCAAATGCACCAACTAGACTAGCCCACATAGTGGGGTATCACATTATTCACAACCAGCTTTTTTCAGAGAGAATTGTAATTTTTTGCCCTTGTCAGAAGCCGTTCTGAGATTATCTATACAGGATTTTCCTATTCCTCGAGTCAAAGCTGTAACTAGAAAGCCAGGGGCAAAAAGCAAAAATTATGCCCTCAAGATTGAATTAATAACTTTAAACCTTAAAAAATTAACTTCCTGGCGCCCTACTTTGACTTTGCACCCTGAGTGAGCTCCTCTATCGCACACACCTACAGCCCTGCCTCCAGTGCATGCTTGTGCTTGTAGTTGCTCTCTCCTTGAATTATAACGGTTTCTCTCATCTTCTGCAGCCTGTGTGATACCAGTGTGTAAAGTGTAGCATGGAGGTGTCTATGCTTTCTTAAGATATGACTGTAATCTCATAGAGGGGAATGCTAGAATGGAAGGGAAAGATTTACTGGCTATTACCAATTCAAATGTATATTGAAGCAACACTGAAATAGATGTAATTATAATCTGCTAACCGGTGAACTTCTGTTCCTTGAAATTTCTATCTCACGCTGTTATAGTGCTTGATGATTAGCGTTTATTCAACAGCAACTGTGTGAAACTCTCATAATGGCTTTCTTTACACAAATATATACGTTGTGTATTTATAGCATGACTTGATTGTGCATTTTGCTTTCTACAATTCTTGTATTGGAGCAGTGTGATGTAAATAATCGTGGACTGAGAATGTTTTGTCATACAATGTTAACAATCTGCTGTTGTTTTTTACCTGTTGTCCACAGAATATAGTGGCTGTGGCAGCTGGGTTTTGTGATGGCCTCTTGTGCGGAGATAACACTAAAGCTGCCGTTATCCGTCTTGGACTCATGGAGATGATCGCGTTTGCTAAAATCTTCTGTAAAGGCCAGGTGTCCACCTCCACGTTCCTGGAGAGCTGTGGTGTCGCTGACCTCATCACCACTTGTTATGGTGGACGCAATAGAAAAGTTGCCGAAGCGTTTGTGAAAACTGGCAAGGTATTGAGCCGCTTAATGCATAGAGCCTTACAATGAATAATCAGCCATCATGTTTATGTTGAAGTAGAATTTATGTTGAATGTACTATATGACCATAATTATTAACTAGATACTCTCATGTAACGGGTTATGTCCAGTTTCTTAATTTAAATTCCCTGGATATTATATCATAAAATAACTGCTTTCCAGTCCCATCTGGCCTCCTGCAACTCTGGACACAGACCGGTTTGGCTTTTTACCATTTCTTTTGCAGAATATAACACTTACAAATGTATGATCTTTGTAAGTGATGTAGAAAATCCTAATTCCTCTGATCTACATGAATCACTTTTTCTTGTGTTTCTGCAGTTTTTCAGAGATGAATTTTAGCAGAAAATTGCACAAAAAACCCTCAAGTTTTTAAACATCAAGTGTTGTAGAGACAGTCTTATTAGCATAGCAGTGATGCAATTTATTACAAGGACAGGGTGATGTGCAAGAATAAAGTATACAATTTAGCAAGATACCAAAAAAAGACTTAAACAAAGTGCCCACTTTACAAACTTCTGTAACTGTTCCATTGCTCCCTAGTGTCCAAATTAGATTTATTCTCCTTTTATACAGTGCACTTTAAAAATCTAGTTATAATATGTGGAATTTCGTTTTTCAGCAGCCAAAATTGCAGGCCAGGTATATCACTTAAATAGGACTTTTAGCCTGGCTAGAGGCGTCAGTTGCCATGCTATATCAGAAGCATGTTATTTGTCTCCTTTCAAAAGCATCCTTGCTAGCCCCATTGTGCCTAGAAAATCATACCCACTAGTGATTAAAAACTGTTTACATAGAAATCAACAGATTAAACCTAGCGGAAGAAACGGCCTCATGGCAACAAATCAACAGCGAAAAGACATTTCTAGCAAATCATAATCCACTTAGCAGCCCATACATGTGTACACAGTCACAAATAGCTGATTTCACTCTCTTCAAAATAGAGCTACGCTCTCTGCAGCCACAGCTGAGACAGAAAATGTTGTTTTATTGTTCCGAAAATAAGTGCCTCAAATAAATGTAAATGAAGTCCCCAAACAGCCCTAATGAATAAATTATCTGAAATGTTTTCTAAATTTTGTTTAGTTTTACTGCAAGGTAAAATAGTTGACTTTTTGGGTTGATGAGGGAAGTGTGTGGGAAAGGAAGGAAGTAAGAAAGGGAAGGTGCTTGATCACTGCTAGTTATAGTTTAATATATCTTTTTGCTTTCCTTTGTGTTTCTTATGCTGACTTCATGAAGTATTTCAATCACCATTTCATTTCTTTTCCTTTCTGCCTTTATGAAAATGCTTTTGAATGTATTCACAAATGGCTTCTAAATAAATGCTTCCTACAAATGCCGTAATGATTACATATTAGTCTTTTGGTCATGCAGATTTTTGACAATAGCACAATTCGTAAACTTTTTGGAAGTACTAATGTAGCAGAAGAAAAACACTTTGTATATTGCAGTTGCAGAAGATTGCCCACTTATATCTGAAATATAGGAATGCAGGGAAACTGGACAATAACAATAAACCATCTTTGCACTGTATACCTGTAGTTCATCCTTTTTACTATGACAGGTTTTCCATTCTAATTGAGGGCATACCATTTCCTCAATTACCTGTAAGGCCTTATCTGTGTGGATTTCTCAATGCGTCTGTATGGGTTTTCTCCCACTGCAGCAACATGCTAATAGGTTCATCTGCTGCTCACTAAAATTGAACACTAGTCTTTGTGCGTTAGAGAATTTAGGGCCAGTTACTGAGTTATGCACGCTAGCATTTTTACACTAGCCACTGGCGTAAAATCGCCAGTTCGTTATGTACTGCGCATGGCAGATGTTATGCAACGTAACTCTGAACGTATGTAACTTCAGCGTAAATATGAACGAAAGGGCGTGTTGTCCAGACGACACCGGGAAATATGCTTTGTAGGCGGAGGGAAGCATTTACATCATACATATGGGCCGGGTTAGGACGTTATGTAGGTCAATCCATTACATACATCTGTACTTGTGCTTGAAAAAGGTTAAGGTAGGGTTTGGGAAACGTAAATCGAGTAAAGTACGTACGAGCAAGTGGAGTGCATAGTACTTACGATAGTGTAAATACGCTACGCCAACTAACGTAAAAACAACTTAGGTCTGAATCTACCCCTTAGACCATGGGTGGCCAAGCTCAGGCCTCGTGAGCTACCAATGGTCCATGTCTTCCAGGTCTCCTTGTTGGAGCACAGGTGTGTTCATTAGTAACTGACACATTCAAAAAAATCTACAGTTGGTAGTGATTATCTCACCTCTGACTATCTGAGGAGACCTGGAAAACCTGAACCGTTGGTAGCCCACGAGGCCTGAGCTTGGCCACCCATGCCTTAGACTGTAAGCTCCAATAAGGCAGTGACCAATGTGAATGGTTGTGGAAAATTGTAAAGCAACTTGTAATACGATGGCACTGTATAAAAAACGGTTAATAAATAACGGCTATTCCTAATATGAGCAATGAAATGGTTAAAACACCACCATCATTCCTGTAGGTCTGTTATACATAATAAGCTCTCATGCCTTTTTGTGTTTTTAGGATTCAAGCGATGCCATAGGTCTCCATTCACCTCCTGTGCTTCTGATTGTAGAATCGCAGCTTGTTTATCTATGTATTTGTTACTTCACCAGTACAGCAGAGATTTATTTGTGTTAAATCTGCATTTTGTCTTGTGAGCACGTTGCTGCTGTTTTAGCTAAAGTCTTAACAAAACTGTCCAGCTGTGAGGCTGGTAGAAATAAAACATATAGAATATATATTGTTTACTTCCTGTACATTTAATAATTTGTAAATGCTACATATCTTTTTTCATTTTAATGAACCTTTCTTTTTTTCTATCAGTCTAATGAAAGTATGTTATTGTGCTGCAGAGTATTGAGGAACTAGAAAAGGAGATGCTTAATGGGCAGAAGCTTCAGGGACCTCAGACCTCAGCAGAAGTGTACCGCATCTTGCAGCAGAAGGGATTAGTAGATAAGTAAGTGCAATGTTTATTGGTAATCCCTATCTGCTTTATCATTGTAATGCGGCAATATAATGCTATCATGTACTTTCAGACATGTTGTGCTGTTTCTAATTTATATTAGAGTGAGAAACAGAACAGCAATGCATATTTTATAGATTGTATTTAAATATAGTGTTCCTATATTTGGATATCTCCCATACTATTCACCACTCATTCCACTGTCCGTTTCTCCTTAAATTACCTTGATGGGCAGTTGTATGAGCTATGTCCACAATAATAAAGGACCTGATTCACACTTAAGAAAGAAGTTAGGAACCTTCTTAAATATACGCACAGCCCAGATTTGCAAAAATGATTCCCAAATACTAAAGAAAAATGTTAACCTCACCCCTAGCTTCTTAGGAGTTAAGAACGTTCATTTCTCCATATGCATATATTTAGGAACAGCTTTGTTTCCTAAATGAGAATTGTGCATATATTTAGGATCGTAAATATCCTCATAATTCACGGAAAAGCAAAGAAACACACTAATTGATTTAATTAAGAAGGAGATTGCTTTTCTTAAGCTTTCTTTGTTTTATAATTAACAAACGTAATTAAAATATTTGAAAAAAATTGCAATATGCTAAAATGTAGAATATTATTAAAATCACAAATACTTATTGAAGGATTAAAAAAGAAATATTTAGCTTTAAAAGCTGTTCCAATCAGAGAGAGAGACTGTAGCCAGCCAATAGGCTAGCTGCAGTCTCTCCGGCAGAGATTATCACCCCCAGCCTCTGCTGTGTGTGGTGCTAATATCGGGACTTTTCCCCAGGGGAAAATCGTCCCTTTTATCGGCAGCCACATGCTGGGAGCGATAATCGATCTAGTGTGTAGCCAGCTTAAGTAGCCGTTCTTATCTGTGACTCATTCTTTCATGGTTGCAGTGCATAGTTTTGAGATCTGGGCATTCTCAGTTTAACTGTTCTTAAAAATACGCACAGAGATCTGTTCTTATGTAGTTGTGAATAAGTTCCAAAATCTCTTTATTGAGGAAATCATTAATAAAGGAGTTAAGGAGAATGGTAGCAGAAAGGATGGAATGAGCAGGATGCAAGCAACAACTGAAAATGCAATCATTTAGAGCAGGCATGGCCAACCTGTGGCTCTCCAGGTGTTATGAAACTACAAGTCCCAGCATGCTTTGGGTGCATGGCCATAGTTAATACCTGACACAGCATGCTGGGACTCGTAGTTTCACAACACCTGGAGAGCCACTGGTTGGCCAGGCCTGATTTAGAGCATAAAGTGTATACATCAGTCATAAGATGCTTATTGGGGGAGTCCATCAGTGTTAGACGTAGGACTGGTCTTAATCTTCTTTATCTCAGTCCACTTAGTTGTATTAATATGGAAATAATTTAAACCATATTAATAGACTTGTGTTAAGTATTTGTTAAACAATGCCAATTTCATTGACAAGTATTAACAATGGAATTAAAATCCTATCCCTTTTAAACTTAAACAAAGGCATAATGCTGGCAACATGCTATACCATAATTGGCTGTTCACAGTATTATCACATTGAACATCACACATTGTATTGTATGGACTGACAAATATAAATGCTTTTCATCAAAAAAATATTTAATTCCTGAACAACCCAATAGCTGCCGAGCAGGTCAAGTTAGGATTGATAGAGCGTTAGGGACTTTAAAAGGTTGTGTATGTGCGCACCATGCGATAACCCTGGCGACTGGAGCCTTATGTCACTTGCTGGGGATATTGCATAGACTATACCCTATGCAGTAATAGATCCAGTGAAAGTGTAACTCTTTGTTTGTTTATTTTTACAGATTTCCTCTCTTCAATGCCGTTTATCAAATCTGTTATAAAGGAAAACCTGTAGAAGACGTTATTTCCTGTCTTCAGAGCCATCCTGAACATATGTAATCTCAGGTTTACATGTGTAACTTGTTTTGATTTTATGCTGCAAATCCAGGAGACTAATCTCCATTTACGCACAAATAATGAGTGTATCGTATTGATATCACTTGCCAAAACTAGTTTGGAAAAACAAACCCCGTATTTTGCATAGATCATGAATTATGTTATATCTATACATTCGCTTAATGATCATACATGACAAGAAGAATGTTTAATTGCTTAGACGCACATAAAATTTCTTAAAATACATGTATGGTTCTGTCTGATCCCAGTATGTACAGTAATGTTGTGGCTTTGTACACTGTACAACCAAACTTTGTATCAGTTTGTTTTTGTAATCTGAAAGAATGAATATATCCTATTTTGGAACCAAACATGTTTTTCTTTGAAAAATGTTATAAAGATGATCCGTTTATTACTTGCTGTATATTATACTTTTTTATGTTCCACCTCTTTTTTTCAATAATTGTTGTTATTAGATTTGGTTTCATGTGATCTCTCTCTGTCAGAAGGATTTAATCTATATGATGTATTTAGTAAATTCTCTTTATTTTAAAGGCATATCATGTGGAAAACATTTCAAAACAGGTTTGTTTGTGNNTTTTTATATGTGGGCATCTTGTATAATATATATCAGTAAAACTTAGGATGTGTGCTAGATTCTTAAAAGGAGATCCTTTGTGATACAGCATTAAATTACTACATTTTCTGTACTTTCTATGGGAAAATCCTATAAATGTGCCATTTCATGATATATATAAAATGGGAATACTGATAATAAAGCATATTAATTGGCACTTCATCTTGGTATGATAAAAATGTGATTTTCTTATTTTTTTTTCTGTGATAAATTTTTCACTTTTCATTTTTTACATTTTAGTTTATTTTATATCTATTTTTGTTCACAATATAAAGTATTCCTCACTTAATCAGAAAGAAACCAAGTACTATAATAATGCTTAATAAAAACGGTCTGGTTATGTCTTTCTTTAGCAGTATATTCAGAATCAAGATTGGTAATTTTTAAGAAACCTCTCTAATTAAAATCATTATTGAATTTCACCACTAATCTTTCAAAATGTATTCCCCTCATTATTCAGTATAGCTGTTCTGTAACTCCCTTTTGTGTTTATTTTTTTTTTTTACCTAGCAGCCAATTATTATATACTGAAATAGAGAACTTTTGGATATAAGCATACCAGAAGCACATGTGACCATGCTGATTTAGAGCTTGGCTCTCAATATACATAAGTACTTTTCTTCTGCTTCCTCCAGATGCAGTTAGGGAATCTGCTTTCCTTATTGGCCTATATGTTCACTCTTAGTCAAATCAAATTGATTTTTAGGGTCAGATCCAGATTTACTAAGAAATTCCATAACTAGCTTTCCTAATGGAGGCTAACGTACAGCATTTCTGATTCACAGGGGGAGTGCCCTGCTCTCCTATGTGCAAATGGGGAATCCGAGGGTAACCTTAACTATGCTAAACACATCTATGCGCGTGGAATAGGGAATCGTATGTTAGGGCTAAACCCAGCCCTTACCCACCAAACATATTTGTACACATGATAGGTGGCCCTGTTTTTGTTAATTTGAATGAAACCACAGCCTGGAGTCCCCTGCGGGATACTTGCTCTCTTCTGG
Source organism: Limnodynastes dumerilii (assembly GCA_011038615.1). Classification (NCBI taxonomy): domain Eukaryota; kingdom Metazoa; phylum Chordata; class Amphibia; order Anura; family Limnodynastidae; genus Limnodynastes; species Limnodynastes dumerilii. Next base: position 143,143 of record WWET01002946.1, on the reverse strand, counting down.
GATACCTGGAGAACTGCCTGAATTTCAGGAGTGGGAGAGTCTGCAACCTTGGTTTTGATACAAACACAGCTGTGTGACTGGATCATACAGAGCACTGAGCACTTTTACCACACACCCTAACTGCTACTTTGTCCTTTGTGTGACACACACACACACACACCTGGCCCTAGGCAAAATTTGGTTGGTGCCCACTATCAGAAAATCAACTCTGCTAATAGAGGGTCACAGTGGAGGTACAATGGTGCCTTGGCAGGCAGCTGACTGAAGAGTGGCACTGCTCTGCTTTACAAGTGGGAGGAGCTGCTACACATGTTCTGGGTTTCCTTTTCTGCCCAGGGGTGCCCCCCTCTGACAAGATTCCGCTATAGGCGACTCGCCTATACTGCCTATAGCTAGGGCTGACCCTGCGCACACACACACAGGCAAGAGATGACAACTAAAGTCAGCACTCCAAAATCAACATTAAATTAAAGTTAAATGGCTGTCAGAACATGGTAATATACACAAAAATGACCAGAATAAAAGAAATAAACAAAAAAAATTAAAACAGACAAAAAATATGAGATAAATGTAGTAGAAAACTAAATTTGTTTAGAAAAAAATACATCCCTGAAGACCGCATGAGAGCAGCTTCATAAATAACACAAACTCGTTTCTCCAGTTCAGTTGTACTCGGTAATAAACGCTGCAGTTTTCATATAATGCCATGGTTTTGTCCTACAGCCTCTTTGGTCGCAAACATGGCACCGTTATCAGGAGACCGGTATGATGATCTACCACAAATGAGTCTGCCTGCTCAATATAAAAAGGAAAACAGAAATTAACTTAACTGCTGCGTCAGGAGTGCCACGTTCACGTAAGCCACTGTTGCATCTGCTTTGTTTGCAGCAGCTCATCGTACTGGTATATTTTGTCCTATTGTTTTCTGGTTAACTTGTACAATAAATGGCAATTGTGATTCAAAGAACTTAAGCTGCAGCTACGATTTTACTGTGTTGAAATATATCCAATAATTGAAGATATCCGTTGTTAATGGTTCCTGCATTTCTACAATGATGCATTAAAATCACAAGAATCATGAAAATCTTTTTAAATGGTTTCTGCATATTCATCGAGAAATAACCTCTAGTCCCAATGTCTTAACGTTCTTAATCCGCATTGGGAAATAACTTTTATATGTACCCAGGTTGAAAAAAAATAATTTATTTTATATTATTATTGGACCAAGTGAAGCTAAAAAAAAAAGTATATAAGCGCTTAGAGCACTTATGAAGGCAGGCTCTACGGAGTGACGCACGTGGAGATTTATTAAGTAGTCCGTTAGATTCACTTGCATATGTTTATGCTAATTAAGAATACATTGAGTTGACAAATATAAATAGTAACAGCCAAGGAGCCAAGAATAAAATCCTATAAGATTAAGTATGCAATAAGTAGTAATCAGTGTATGATTACCTGACTGGCAAATTAGACTAACATTTAAGCTTAGAGATTGTTTATTTAAGCTTCATTAGAAATATACAGCTAATATTGGTGCTTTTAATGTTAGCAGTGAACCAATTAGCAACAGAAATAAAGAAGGGCATTAAAATCCTTACATTTGGGTCCATTAATTCTAGTTACAATCTTTATTGATTTTGATTCACTCTTTTTATTGTAGGTTAAACAGTACATTTGTTATGAATTTTTAGGGCCTTAGAAGTCTATGTATATTTGTTTTATTTTAAATATTACAATGTTATCCACACTGATACTACTGACCAATACACTGTCACATGCATTTTGCTGTGAATGTGCAACATTGAACTAAAATTAAAATGATTAATGTATTATTTATACATTTGAATGGCATTTTCATGTTTGTACAGTGGTTGCAAAGTTGTTGCACAAAATCGTTACCAATAAGTTTTTGAAATAATATATGTATATCTTTTATATTTGTACCAATGCAAAAACAAAGGTTATAAACAAGTTATATATATTATATTGTATATTATATATACCACAATATTATGCTAGTAAAGGTAATAGAAATTGAAATGGCAATAATTTAAATATTGCATTATTACTATTTTTAATGCATTTTTCTCTTGCCCTTTTCACAGTCAACACAAGACTTAAGCTGGGTATACGCTACTTGATTTAATGTAATATGCGCCAATCGTTCCAATGTAAGAAACGTTAATAGAATCTAGAAACTCACGATTTGTCAATGAAATGATATATCTGAGCAACAAATATAAGAAACGTGTACACGCTGTATGGCCTGCTTGATATTGTACATCGGATCTTAAAATCTGATCTGCAGCATGTCAGACGTAATACCACGATACAGATAGCACTGGAACAATGAATTGTGTATAAAATGATGGTGCACAACGGTCATATATCGGATGATATTGCAAAATATTGTGTAGTGTGTACCTAGTTTACGTTCTTCCTAACATCTACAGTGCACACTTACTTATGGCTGGTATGCATAGTAGGCAGTTATCAGTAGACTTATGGGAAAGCCCTTGGAAATACATATATAAGCAGTGCCTTGTAAAATTAAGAATGGGATAAAAGGAAGGGCTAAACTATCATAAGTGACGATGGTGCATCTGCTATGAAGGATCACCCTTGTCAAATCCCAATGTTTTCAAATGTTTGCCACTATTAGGCAAACCTTTGCAATGGGGCACAGCAATACCACACTAAGGCATGAGACCTATCACAGAATCAATGGGTCAAATGCCAAAGGATAGGTGATCAGCTGCCAGAATAGACATGGAAAAGCTTATTCCCAGGGCTCCATTTACAAAACGGCGATGCCTTCGTTTCCATGAGATAAAGACCATTTTTACCTGGAAACGGTTTATATCGCCTCAAAACTAAGACATTGCCATTTACGATGCAATGATCGCCATTGTTTCCATTTGCATTGGTCCGCCCGATCGCCGACCCACTCTAATGTATGCGGGCCAGCTGATTGCTGTATTTACAAAGTACCAGCGTGGTATATCGCAATCTAAAGATGGTATTAGGGTAAGTATTCCTGCAGTCTTCCCATATATCCCCCTTTTCCTCCCCCTAATAGCTGTTCTAAGGGTGTAGGAAAGGGGAAAAATGTATAGGGAGACTGCAGGAATACAGTGTTTGTATTAATGTAAAAAAGAAAAAAATATATATATATATTTCCTTTTTTTATCATTAAGAATACAATAAATAAATAAACAATGCTAAAGGTTTAAAAAAAAGTAAAATAAATAGTTAACTCCTCTGTCCTGCACTCCGCACCTCTCTGTCCCTGAAGTTAAGTCCCAGCACATGCGCACTGTCTTTAACTTTTGGGACTTGAACATTTTTATGTTCCAAAAGTTAGCCACTACACGTGCGCTGGGAGTTCATCCACAAGCGTAGCTGAACGTCTCCGGCGAAAGTCCTGCAGAGTTTGCCGGAGGGGTAACTATTCGCAAATACTACCCGTGGTCCTGCAAGGCACAGCGAGCCTGGCTGCTGTTAGCTCTCGTTGCACTAATGATAGTAAATAGACCCCCCAGTGTAGTGGCATTCAATGGTAGTTATCAGTGGTCCTGGTGGTGTTTATAAAGACACAGTGTACCTTGCAATATACTAAGTATCGTCACATGCACCCGCAGACTGCTTTTGTATGACAATCGTATTATATTAGTCATTTTCACAGTGCTAGTAATCCATACATTTGCAGTGAGTCATCCGTTCTGCCATTTATGCATTCGTGCCCTTGGGCCTTTGAACCGAGACTCCTCCCGGGGCCCTGTGCTCTGGGGGCCCACTGTTTGCCTTCCCACCACCAGCTTCAGTTGCAACCTTCCTGCTGCAGGTCATTGTTACAGCTCTGTGTATGATGCTGCCAGAGAGTAGAAGCTGCGGAGGTTGGAACCACTATCAGCAATCAGATCTAAATAGCTATATATAAAAATCAGTTTACAATAATCAGAAAAAAACTAAGTCTCATTCTCTGTGTTAAAATAAAATAAATCTCAAAGCCACTAGGGGGCACTTTGTTCCATCATATGGTTCCATAGACTATAACTGCTATATTGTTACTATGTAGTAAATCAGTTTTAATGCAATCAAAACAGTTCTTATTAATAATTAACTTGAGTATAATTAATCTTTTTTAAAATGACCAATTTCTGAGAAAAAATTGCAGGATAACAAATAAGGTGGTTTATGGGAGATGAAGACTTTTTGGGGCTAATCCAGAGTTAAGGAACTGCACATAAAAGGTTTACATGTAAAAAAAAAAAACCATGGTGTAATGTGAGCTGCAGATTATTGCATTTTTTTCACACATCTAGATTCTAAATCTATTAGTTAATTCCGTGTGTAGCCTTCATAACGTATAGAATTAGCCATCCCAAATACTGCATGTAGGAGAACAGGGCACTCCACCGGCTCTCCGATGGTGGGTCCATGCACAGGACCCTGCCCTAATTATTTCACATGGAACTCAGTCCTTGCGGAATAACTGATAATATAAAAAGGGCTTAAACCCTTAGGCACATTCATTAGGCGGATCTTGTACACATGGTGGGCGGCCCAAACCCCTTGCAAAGGATAAATTCAGCATGGAATGCAGCCGCATAATGCTGCGTTTCGATGCGAAAGAATTGGCACTGTCCAGTTCACAGCTGACTTATACACCTAGGCCCAGATCCTCAGGTCTGCCGGTCAGTGAAATTACGTATGGCACGTATGTAATTTCATTGTTTTGAAGGTTGTGTGCATGCGCACAACCTTCTTACTCCGTCGTATTTACGCACCCTGTTTTTGATCGTTGTATCTCCACCATCAAGGCGGAGATACACATGTAAATGAGGGGATGAGGCGGGGGATGGCCCGTTACGATCAGTTATGAGGGCATAAGGCCACATACATGATCATAAAAGTTAAGGTAGGAATATGGACACGTAAGTGTCCAGATTTACTACCGAGAGTGGGGAGTGCATGGGGCGTGCGCTTCCCACTAGGAGGACGGCTGTAATGGCCTTGTGGTCTGTAAGGAGCATGTAGGTTGGTATCCGGCCCCTTGTGTGTCCAAGTAAGCAGGACCGTGATCCGGCCCATTTATGTTATGATTATATTGATTTCTACTTCAATGTACAGCTCTGCAATGTGAGATAAGTGTGACTGTACAGCCCTATAAGAGACCCACAAAGTGTCTATATAGACATAACTGGGTAGTAGCCTTTACCATTGTCTACTACATTTGTGACCCTAACAGGGAAGATTCTAGTTATTTCTGCCCACCTCACTCCCACATTACCTCAGAGTTACATTTATGTGTGTTCGCATTTATGTAATATATGTTGAACATTTTATGTAGAAATTAAATTTTTAATGTCATTATAATATAATTATATTTCTCCAACACTTTGTAGTAATCTTATAGACTTAATATACTTAAATGGCTGTAATTCACATGTATAAAATCTGACCCTGTAAAATACTGAAAACCGCCAATGATGTTTTCACAAAGGACCAGATCCTGGGTATAAAAATCTGAGAA
>WWET01002946.1:98743-137567 GCA_011038615.1 Limnodynastes dumerilii | reverse complement strand
GAAAGTTTTGGACTGTCTTGGACAAAAATAAATAAGTTTAAATTAAGGGTGTCAAATTGTATTCTTTATTCTTTCAGGGCAAGTAATTACTGCACACAGGTACTGCCCAGATTTAATTTTCAGCTTTACCGTGTCCCGAGACCTAGCAACGGCCCTGTGCACAATATTTAACACTTTGTGTTTCAGTTTGTGTAGTGTGTGTACAAACAGTATGTTATATTAAAAAACAAATATTTAAAATGTAATTGAAAAAATGCCTAGTTTTCTTATGTCATATAAAGATGCATGTCTGAATAACACTGCTTCATGAATATCTGCCATAATGACCAATACTGGCTGGTGACAGATATACATGGTTAAGCTGGGTACACACTGGCAAGTTTCATTAACTGGTTTTGCACATGATTGTGTATGATGTTGTAGAGTACACACTAAACCAATCCCCTGAGGGATCATTCTTCATTTCTTCCCATCATGCAGTTCTGCTTCTATCCTGTGAAAGACATCGTAGATCTAAAAGGTTAAGTCAAATGGTTCGAGCAGATGCTGTTTCAGACAATTCTGCAGCATCATTGGACAGTACACACTGGGAAGATATCTGGTGATACTATTGTTTTATCATGTGATCTGCGGAGTTATCGTCAGAATACCCCAGTGTGTATACCCAGCTTTAGAGATGTGAGGTTGTTGAAAATAGACCAATTTCAATTTGTGGTAGAGATAAGTGGATTTAAGAGTCAAAAGTCACATCCTGTTTCCTATAAAACCATTGTTCTGTGCTCTATGCTACAATATATAAAGTACATACAATACATGCTTTGGTGGTTAATCAGTGTCTAGTTTGGTTTCTGTTTAGAATGTTACAAATATTTGCTCCTGATTCTAACAGTTGTTTTATTGCACCATATTTACATGTGTTGCTATTGTTTTCTTAAAATCCTTCTAAAACCCTCACCCTTACTTGTAAAATCTTCAAATAATTACATTTCCAATTAAAAGCGATCAAACACCTTAGGGATAACTAATGTTCCATATACACTGTACACTAAGTCAGAACGGACAGTGTGTACGCTGCATATGTCATATAATATTGAATTTATTTTATCGCTGTGTATCAGATACCAATATTACGTTGTGCTGTTCCATTCGGTTTTATTTCTGTTGCTTCTCTCGGCCTTTGTGTAATAAATCCTGTTTATATATGCTGTTTTGTACGTGAGCTCTATTTTAATCACGTGTGTCACACACATAAGGCTTGTACTACTATGCAATCTCAGAGATTTTATTTTAGCTGTAAAGAAAATTTAGGATACCTTGACTTGTGTTGGCTTGGGCTAACAAAATTAGTTTATAACAACAAGAAATTTTCTATTTATCTTACCTATCCACTTTAAACCTTACTGGTTTTTACAACTCTTCTCTACGTGCTGCGGCTCAGGCTCCTCCTCCCCATACACCGGAGGGATTTCAAGCCGAGGTCCCTGCCGGCCGGAGACGGACGCGGGCAGACAGCTACAACAACGAGAGGAGACCCAGGGATTTAAAGAAAACCTTTTTTCCATCTATAGCGGTACGTCTTTTACCTTTCTTTTACAATATAAGTGCACCACCAACCGAGTTGAAGCTACACGAACCATATTGAGACTTGGGCAGCACCGTGCTTAGCTAATAAGACTCACTGCATAAGACACCTGGGCTGGCCACCCCGAGTGTTTTGAACTGTTTACAAATCAGTGGAACTTTACCAACAATATCGATGAGCAGGTATCTTTGAATCTTTAAAAGTCTAACAGTGGACCAGGTTTTAGACACATAGTGTCTGATAGATAGCTTTTTTACCTACATAGTATCTAGATTGTCTTAATTTGATTTTAATCTAATGTGTATTATTATTTTGTCTATTGCATAATAAATATTTGTAATACTTGGTGCCGTTCTCTATAATAATTACGAGGCTTACATATGGTCTCTATGTTACCCCCATATATTAATTGAGGGTTAACTACTGCAAATTTAGCCATATTTATTGTGTTTTACTCGTTTATTTTTAAGCGCTGTACTTAATCTTTTTATATACATACCACTTTAAATCTTTCCCCAGTTTGTCCATGTGATCACCATTTAGGAGAAAAGTCATAATAGTTACCTACACACCAATCACTCTTTACATCAGCTCAAACTATGGTATGGCATACAGGATGTAGTCTCTGCTTAGAAAATTCTATTTTTGAAATACAGGCAGCTGAAAGCTCATTTTAGACTGCATATATTTTGAAAATATTACTATTTAAAAAGTTTTAGTAATGAATGGGTAAGCATAGCTTTCGGCATACTTACCCATTCATTCATTCGCAGACCCACTGGACCGGAGGTGACTATATGGGGAGTCCTACGGGAAGTCTTAGGGTTAGGCTGTCAGGAGGAGAGTCTTAGGGTTAGGCTGCAAAGAAGGGAGTCTTAAACTGGCCACACACTAAAGCAATTATCAGCCCAATCCTCCAATAATCACAGATTGGACGAATTATCACTGTGCGTGTTGCAGATAGATTTTTACCGAATACAAACAACAATCTTCTTTGAGAGGCCAGCGGCAGATAATTGCATCTTTCTGAATTCCTGATTTATTCTTGAGTCAGATATTGTACTGGGTGTGGCCATTTTTAGGGTTAGGCTTCAGGGAAGGGAGTCTTAGGGTCAAGCTGTGGGAAGGAGAGGATTAGAGTCAGGCTGTGGGGAGAAGAAGGTTAGGGTAATGTAAGGGGAATCATCAATTGCTTCTCCTCAGCAAGACAGAAGCAATCGATAACCAAAGCAGTTCTCTGTGGGCTGGTAGAAAATGTCCCTTTTGAAAATGGGCTATTTGAGGCAGCGACGTACACCCATGGCATACCATATGCCTGGCCATAAAAATACAGAAGTATTTAATGCAGAATTTTATGGATCATTAAGTAGAGTTACAAATTTCTCCTTCACATTATGTTGCATGGGATAAGTTGATATATTAACTTTTCATAAAGCTCCTACTGCGCATCAAATTTAATGGAGGTAATGAAGACAAATATATCATGTTTTGCAAACTCTACAAGCACATTGTGTTATCTATGTAACTGGAGTTCCAAAGTGCTGCCCTGAAATCTCATCTTATAGAAGCCTTGATAATCATTGTGTGTCTTTTGACTCCATTAAAACGTGCCACAATCTCCCACACACCAAGGGCCCAGTGACCTACCCATTCCTACCAAACATGTCATTCAAAGGGAAATTGTCTCTGGTCCCCCAAATAATTTACTGATACTTTGATACAACATGCAGCCAAGCACGTCCATCCCAGGAGTATTCTTTACATTCAGAGAATAGATAGATAGGAATAGCAGCAAGCATAGTAGAGTTGTGTTATAAACTGAGGCATAACTATGACATGGTTTGGTAAAACTAGTGCTGGAATATTATGCTGTTACATATAATCCATAGCAAATGTAAATCAGTCATTTCCTGGGAAGTAAGCCATGTTCAGGACCAGCTCAAAGGAGTCTGAAAGTCAAACAAAGGCTGCCTTGACAAAGATGACTAAACAGTAGACGCTAACATCATTAAAACAAGCAAGAACTGTTTATAATTACAACAACTAGATTAGAACTCACTAAAAATCCATTTATGGAGCATTGCTTTTGTTTCAAACAGGACAGTGGGACAGTGGCAGAGTAAACTGTCCTGACCTACAAGACTTTCTGTGACAAACCCCTGTACAAAGTACTATTGTTTTGTCTCCACAAACCAAAGGAAGGACATTCTGTTATCTCATTACTTACAGGGAGGTTATCACAAACAAATGCTTTGCTCTTCTTGTTGTTTATATAGGACATTAACAAATGCTATTTACAGTTTCATGAACAATTTGGTTTTTAAGTCATATATAGAGAAGAGAGAGATTTTTTTCTTCATTTCTTTTTTAGAGAAGATATGTTTATATATTGCTTACAATGATATATTTAAAATTACTGCCAATGCAAGTGTAAAATCATGAAACAAGTACATTCATAGCACAGTTACTGATGTGGGAGAGCGGGTCTTATGTGGATAGTGGTCAGCTGCTCAGGCAACTAGTCCTCAGTAACTGGCACGATCAACATTAAAATAATTTAAGACTGTGTAAACCTGAATGCGTAGTTTGGGGGACTAAGAGCAAGCGCATAAAGGGTTAAAATTAGTTGTTTTCATAATATGGTTGTTACGGTTGAAAATCTGATTTGCAAAATAGGGACATCCGAAAGTCCCTTTTTGGATGTCCCTATTTCGAATACTTACCACTTTCTACTTTTTTTTTCAGAATGGGTAAGTTCGGCTTACTTCACCCATTCTCCTTTGGAAATACCTGCCGCTATCGCCAGACCGAGGGACAGGTGAGTAACCTTCTGTGCGGGATAGGGAGGGTTAGGGGCAGGCTGCAGGGGAGGGAGAGTTAGGGTCAGGCTGCGGGAGATGGAGGGTTAGGGTCAGGCTGCGGGAGATGGTGGGTTAGGGTCAGGCTGCAAGTCAGGAAGGGTTAGGGTCAGGCTGCCAGGAAGGGAGGGTTAGGGAGGGGAGGGTTAGGGTTAGAATTAGGGAAAGGAGTGGGAGACTATTTTTACTAACTTTTCGGAGCACCGAAAGCTTGGTGCTCCGTGGATCGATTGCAATGCCTCCTCGAGGCTATAGGCTATCCTCCTATCAAAATAGGGACGTTCTAACCGGAACCAACACCCTGGTTGTTACTATGGTTCTTATCCAAGTGGTTCTAAAGGTGAGTACTGTGGCTCAGCAAAGTTTCTGTCTGAGATTGTTGTGACAATAGGGACTTTGTTGTGAAGTCTCCTCAAAAGTGTCGCCCTTCCAATGAGCTGCTCTGGGCCCTTTCTTTCTCATGTAGAGGAAGCAATATAGTCTGATAATTAGCATGTGTAGTGGGGCAGCAGTATAAACCCCACTCCTTATTTGTAATTCACTTCCATTCCAGGGGTCTTGCTTTCACTTTTAGTGCTTCTGGGGATGTCTAAATCAACTTGGCATTATTTGCTCTCCAACACACACTTATTTCCTAGCCCCTTATTTCTTATCACAGGAGAATTATTTATATGGAATTTATGATGTAAAGGGATAGTCAGATATCAAAATGGGCCTAGTCTCTGAAGCCAAGATTGTATGCATGTGCGCTGCCAGAAAACCACCCAACCTCCACAATCGGCTTGCGGATATCGGCTGTCGTTACTAATTCAGGATACAAATTTTTTCTTACATTTTAAATAAATTTTCGTTAAAACAAAAAAATGTGTGCCCCCACAGGCCACATGCACATAATTTGGTTGGTTATTGCGGTGAGTAGGAGATGGCACACAGAGGTTATGGGCCAGTTTGGTCATGAGAAGTTTCTTAATAAAGTTATGTGGCCTTGTGTTGGTTTACCCTTTGGTTAAGTATCAGCATTTGTACAGGGTATGGTTGCACCCTGGGATTGAAGGGGTGTTTTCTAAAGGGCCGTTCTCTCGGAAATGGCTGGGAAATCAATTGCTTTTGACTTGCAGAAGCAAAGCAATAGATCCCTGGAAGAAAAAAGATGCTGGTTCGAATAATAAGTATAAATTTAAAACCAACCCTAACTCTCACCTTCTCTGCAGCCTAACCCTAAGACTCCCTTCCCTGCATTCTAACCCTAAGACTCTCTTCCCCACAGCCTGACTCTAAGACTCCCCTCCTTGCAGCCTAACCCTAAGACTCCCCTTCCGTTACTCCAACCTTTAGCTCTCCCCTTTAATTACCCTAACCCTCCTTTCCCCGCTACATAACCTGATCGGCATAGTTACCCAAAAAAACTATGCTGGTTCGAATAATAAGTATAAATTTAAAACCAATCCTAACTCTCACCTTCCCTGCAGCCTAACCCTAAGACTCCCTTCCCTGCATTTTAACCCTAAGACTCCCTTCCCCACAGCCTGACTCTAAGACTCCCCTCCTCGCAGCCTAACCCTAAGACTCCCCTTCCGTTACTCCAACCGTAGCCCTTTCCTTTAATTACCCTAACCCTAACCCTCCTTTCCCCGCTGCCTAACCTGATTGGCATAGTTACCCCAAAAAATAAAACCGTCGGCCTTTTGAAAATAGAGACACCTGAAAATTAGCTTTCGGCTGTCTCTACTTCTAAAAGTAGTGACTCTCACTGTTATTGAAGATCTGACAGATCAGATGTATGTGTTTTTTTTTTGGACAATTACTATTACATAATTGTTTTGCCCAATGTCACTATATACATAAAAACAGCAAAGACTCTTTAAGAAATGCGCTACAGGTTCAATTGCAAGGCTGAGCTCCTCCTATGCTCGTTTTATTATACCACTAATACTAGTTCAGAATCAGAGAAATGTACCCCACAGGAGTGATGGAGGCAAGCTGTATTAAAGGAAATCCTCAGCATTAAGCTGCTGGTGCTGCCAAAGATAACAAATTATCATTTACAAAAAGTGAAGAAAAAGAAAAGTAGCAGAAACAGCACACTCTTTTATTTATATAAAATTCTAGTTTAAAAATAGCAAGAAGTAAGCAAAAGAGTTCAGAAATAGTATCTTCAAAAATTAACAGGCTGCCTAATGTCAATTAGTACTCCAAAAAGACTAATTTAAAAAGGCAAAATGGGAATTTAAATAGTTCAGAGAAATGTTTTCAGTAAATATTTCTCTAATATGCACTAAACACAAATTGGTGTTAAAACTTTTCTCATAAAACAGTAGTACCAATAGTATGTGTCTAAATGTTCTTTACTCCTTGTGGGGGATGTCAAGTAGTTATAACAGTGTGTGTATATGTGTGGGGGCCCTCAGTAATAACACTGGACTGGATTCAGACCTACTCTACCTATGCAATCTGAGCTTTGGACCACATATAATGGAATGAAACCAGCCCTTACTGTACTTTTAGCATGCCTCCCCCTCCCACAAAATGGAAGTGCTTCCACCAGGGCCGATGCTGCGAACTTTAAATTTGCAACCTTCTGTTTAACAATTTAACACCAGTGACCATAGGTATCATAAATGTAACATCAACTTTCCAAGCTAATTGTGTGCTGCAATAGGAAATTTCTGTTTCACGAAAACTGACCTAAACTATATTAATTTACAAAGTCTACATATGCAGCTGCTTAACTGGTTACCAAACATTGACCATTAAAACACATCCTTATTCTTGACCTCCTCAAATTCCTATACCCTCTTCCCTATCTTCTTCTTGCACTGAAAATGAAGCTCCTCCCCTGTAACTACCTGGCTACCAGTCAGTAAGCACCATCCCAGCCCCCTTCGGTCCTATTTTTAAAGCCCTCAGTTAATATTATCAAATACACGACAGGGCAGCCTGTACTGACACATTATACAGTCCACTGCAGATAAATTGATCAAATAAAAATTTGTGACATTCCTTTAATTTATATAAATATTATAATTTCTTTATTTTATTATTATATTTACATTTACCCTGTTCACAATTCCTTGCACCAAATATCACATTCATTGTGTTATTATCCTTACTATTTTTTAACAATCACTTGACAAGAACTGACACACGCTGAAATGTTCATTTGGAAAGGCTATTTCTTACCTTCAAATAATAGCTTTTTTTCTTGTCTTTCCATTTCCTCCTTTATCATTTGCAGCAATGCTGTGTTTGAAGATAAGAAAAAAGAAGTGGAATACCTACACATACTTCCCATGGACACATATCAGCCAAAGCTTTTCCAAATAAAAGATGTCTGAAACTTCTTGCTCAACCTACTTAACACATTTTGGCCTTCAGAGTAAGGAGCGGCCGTATGCAGAGCTTTCCGAGCTTTTCAGAGTTTTCCGATATGTTCTACTGCGCATGCAGTAGAACATATTTAAGACCGCGTATACGCAATCTACTTTGCAACAAGTAATGTAGATTACATTACAGAATTACTGCGCATGCGCAGTAGAACATATCGGTAAACTCCGGCCACATTTGCAATGCGGCCAGAGCTCTACATACGGCCCCTCAGGTGAATACACATGACTTTAAGCACAGTATAGTGAGGACACTTGACAATTGGTTGTGAGATTACATATTTCTATTAGATTAGGCTTTATTCTGATATGTTTTCTTCTTGTATTTTAATTGCCCTGTAACTGGACCCCTAAAATTCCAGGTGAGGCCAAGTGCATGCATATTTCAGGCAAACATGTAGAAAGAACAGATCCCCTGAGATATTGTCCATAATGACCTGTTATGGATGAAAACTAGTCCTATGGGAGTTTCTACATATGAGTTACAGTTTTTGTGACTCTGTCTGATCAATCTCAGGACGCAACTTAAGCTGGCCACACACTAGAGTGATTATTGGCCTGATCCTACAATTATCATGAATCAGGACAAAAATCGTAGTGTGTGGTACAGACAGATTTCTAAAAGCCTCAGATTATTGTCCCAGAACCTCTGACAGTCTTTTCATTCAGCCAACAGGCTGCCTGCATGGGACTCCTGTCAAGGTTGACAGGAGTCCTGACCAATCAGAGCGAGACTATATAGGATAGCTGCATGATCTCATTCAAAGATTATCGCTCCCAGCCTCTGATGTGTGTGGTGCCAATATTGTCAAAATCGTCTCAAATATCGGCCATCACACACTGGGAGCAATAATCTCTCTAGTGGCCATACACTAGAGAGATTATTGCTCCCAGTGTGTGATGTATTTGTTCTAGGTGATTTTCAGTGTATACTAACACTCTGTTAATGTTTCCCCAACATCCCATCCCCTGTAGTATATATTGAGAGCATATTTTACACTCCATCTACTTAGTGGTGGCATGCATGTGTATAATATGATAGTGAAATCTCAAATAAAAGAAATATTTAAAGTCCTGAATCTAACGTTCTAAATGTAAAATAACAGTCTGATTGTGATTTCTTTCTTTTGAATATGACTTCCGTTGGTACTTTTAACCCGGGCCTTAACCACCACTAACCTCTGTAGGCAATGATCATAAAAGATAAAGAGTCAACCATTTATGCCTTAAGCAAATTGTGGCATGGGTTCTGGAAGATGTAAAGAAAATAAAGTCCACCCAGAAGGGGGTGTTATATGGCAGTCACATCTTCTGAAAGCCAGCAGTTAACCTGCCAACTGTAAAATGCAGATAGGGTGAACTGATTGACTTTCTTCCTATCTAACGGTCATGAACTTGATACCTGTCAGATAGAAAAATCAAATATAAGAATCCCCTCCTGCACGTGTGAATAGAAAAATCAACAAAAACATTAAAATAAAATAAACAATAATTACATCAAATTAAAAAATATTATAAAAAATAATAAATAAGAACTAAAAAATACGAAAATATATAGAAACTCAAAAGAAATACAAAAAATATGAAACATAAAAAATTGAAGTTCAACTTAGTAGAGTTCAAGAAAATATAAATAAAAAAAACATTAAATAAAATAAAAACATTTTTAAAATAAAAATGAAAAAATGTAAAAAATCAAACCGAGGTATATCGAAGAGGGTATTTTATCCAAACACAGATCCCATATTCAGAAAAAAATTTCATTAAAAACATAGGGCCTGAATCAGACTTAAGAAGGAGCTTTAAGGACCGATGGTATGTCCTGGGCCATCTGTTGTTGACGGCCAAAGCAGCAATCGGACAGGCGTGGAGATCACCATTTTCCCCATCCATATCCAAGGTTATAGCGAGAACAAATTCTAACTATACTATGGAAACTATTGATGTTCCTTACTCAGCTACAGCCTCCTCCCCCTTCCTTAAGTGGTTTTTGTGGGCGGAGTATATTGCACGCAACCCTGCCTCGAGTGTGGTCGATGCCTTGGCTGAATATGACTCTCCGGAGCACCTAGCCTCGCCATTATCTCTCTCTCCCCCTACCTAATTATGCTCTCATTAGCCATCGCCTGTGGTATCTATTCATATTTTTATTAGGTTTCTGAAATGTCGGCTGCCTGGACATTTAAAAAATAAATACATTGCTGTTTATGTTGGAACCATTATTAAAGCTGTTGCTACAATTTTATTTTAAAAAAATATTACACACACTTCACTTTATAATAAAACTAAAATGATCACAAAGGATGCATTAATATCTGGAGTTATATGAACAGATTCATAGATTGAAAATTACAGAGGGAAGTTACTCCTGGGCAAAACCATTTTGATTGCAGGGGAGTGATATTTCATCTGTTGAAAATAGTATTAGAGTTGAGAGGTGATGTTTACTATCCCAAGTCTAAATAACAGTGTGATAGTAAAGCTGGTCAGTATCTGTGTGCAGTAAATAATTCAAAGATATAACCCTGCATGCAAAGAGTACAATTAACTTGACTCCCCCTGAAATCAACATGGTTTTGCCCAGATGTAACTTTCCTCTCTTATTTTCAAGCTTTTTCTTAAGTCTGAATCAGGTTCATAGTTCTTTAAAAATAGTTTATTTTAAAATATACACTTCACAGTCAGAGTCTTTCAGTAAAGATATCTGTCCCTTCTAGATGTTCAAGGGTCTGTGAGTCAAGGGGCTCATCTCACCATAGACCATAAAAAGGTAGTTAATATCTTGCTTACCGGACTCTTTCTGGACTGTGCTATTCCACTTCCCACCGTCACCTACATGTTTCGACTAAGTTTTTTCAAGGTGTTTTTAAATGTTAGCGTTACAAAGGGTTACGACGCCAGACATGTACCACGTGTCGGTGTGGTCCTTTTGCCAACATAACTTTTATTAATATTAAAACACTTTCAGAAATAATACAACTGACATAATGGCATTGGCTGTGTCATTGTCGAATTTGTGATTGTTGCCATAGAAACCACATAACCGTGCCTAGGTGTAGAGGGGGATTGTGAGGTTGCACACGCCAGTAGGAATGATGTATAGTACAGGCAGGAATCTTAGTGCAGACTTTCAGAGAGCTGAACACAGCACAGTCAGATGTTTGAATCCAGTCCCTAATCTCTAACTGCAAAAAATTCCAGGATGAAGCACATGAAAAAACTTACTTCAGCCATATTGTTATGGAAATGACATTAATAGAATAATGCAACAAACTGTTACCATATAGTGAACTGTGTTTTACTCTTAATTTATGTCACACAAAGTTAGTTCCTATGGTAATTCTATTCTAATTCAATCTTTAATCAACATAATATCTGCATATGATTAAATAAACAGATCTCATAATGTAAACCATTTTGGACATCTTAAACATTAAACTACATCATATAAGTTCACTTTCTTAATCAAAATACTCATCCCAGCGTCATGCACCATCTACTTATTACAATTACACAAGTGTGTTTGCCCACTATTGAGTCACAAGCCAAGTATTTCTATTGTGAAATAACAAAGAATTCTTCATGGATGAAGCTCCCTAATGTATTGCAGCTCTGGTGTGAGTTACCTCATGAAAATATATCCACTCAGTTAGGTACAAGGTCTGTTTCTTCAGTGTTTTCATGGAAGATCTTGTAGACATCTGCGCTGAAAATAAGAAAACAACACCACTCCAACACCTCAGACTATGAGGCTGTATGTGCATTGGACTATACACAGCTGAGTATAAGAAATATGATCACACAAGACCAGGCTGGTTCCTTTTGGCTCTAGCTGCACATCTTTTCAGTGACAATATTTAGTACCGCTCCTAACTACCCTGTCACAGTCAGTAATATCTTGCTGGATTCAATGTGTACCATCAATTATTTACCTTGTAAACATGTCTGCTGATATTGTTGCATAGACCTTTTGTAGCTGTACAAACATTAGAATGTTATGAAAGAAAGGAACAAGGGCAGCTATTATACACGTTCAGCTTCCCTGTCATGCCAAAGGAGCCTTTATTAATAGAGCTTCGGTTCAAGATAATTTTTATCAATGTATCTATACACCTGGAAAAAAAACCATGCTGCAGTGATACTGATACTCCATATATTTTATTAAGGTTATTTGGAAAACAGATGTTAAATTAAATAATTGTTTTTTAAATAAAATTTACTTGCATTCCTCTATATTTTACAACTTTACCAAACATGAAGATGCCAATTATCATTCTAGTCATTGTTTTAGTAATTTAGCATTTTTACTGTTTCTTGCTATGTGTCTCTTTCAGAATACCAATCCTGACATTGCTTATGATCATTTATCTTTATAGCAGCACCAATTTATGTGGCCCTCCGAATATTAATCATTCATTACTGGTTCCTGTCTAAGCTGTGACTTGTCAAAGGGAACTGTTTTGGATGGTATTTCTGGCAGTATAAATGCCATCATCAGAAGCCAAAGCTCCAGAAATCATGCAAAAAAACCACCAGATTTGAGCCAAATGGTAGCGCATCCCGCGTGCCGTGCTTGTGTGCTGTAATGGACGGTTTGGTGAGCTTAATCCACATGCGCAAGGAAACGGGACATCTGGATGTGCTGTAAATAATGGCACATGGCATGTGTGCACAAAGCAGTAAGCTCTCCAACACGCCCTGCAAAGGCAGGCTTGTGTAATGTGTTTAAAGGGGCACAAACTTTTAAATATAAGCTTCAGATGTAGTGTTTATGGGCCTGATTCAGACCTACGCTCATGAAATGCTCATGTGCGTAGCGTATTTATGCCGGCGTCCCTCCGATGCACTCTGCTCGGCACTCCCCTTGGTCATATTTAGTTTTGGCTTCTTACGCTCAGCAAAACCTACCCTAACTTTTCTGAACGTAAGCGCGGGCGTCCGTAAGCTCATTGCGTAGTTACGACGCTTAGCACGCCCATACTGTACAATTTAAATGCCTCACCCCGCCCTCGGTTCGTAATTACGAAGATCGTATGGCAGACACGACCCCCGAGCGTAAATACGAAGCTGTTACGATCAAGACCCATACGCTCCGTTACTCAGACCGTAACATGAGCGTAACATCTGCCCCGCGCATGCGCAGTAAGTACAAAAGGCCGTTTTTACGCTTACGCCCGCTGTAAAAATGCAAGTGGACGTAGGTCTGGATCAAGCCCTAAGTTCTAAAGCAATGGAAATATTAATTTACATAAAAAAATATTTAATGTACTCTGTAATAAATAAACAACCACAAAAGACACTAGTAGCGATTCCATATATGATTAATGTATTTTGCTGGACAATTAAGCTGACAGATACTAAATTAGCTTCTGAATGAGTGTCCCCCTGACTTAGACATGACCTGCAGTAGGTGCAGTAACCTTTGTTACCCCCTTACTGAACTCCCGTTCCCTCCCTCCACATGCACCTCACAGCGCTAGCCCCTAACGCCAGGGTTGTGCTATTAACTGATTGGGGCGTCCCTGTGTGCTCTTCAGTCCTGAGCATGCACAGTAGCAAATCACACAAAGAAACATCACACCAGCTGGTGTACACCACATCTGGATCGGGGCCACTGTGTTTCAAATTGATATCCCAATTGTTTACATGGAATGTAGGGAACCGCTGGAATAAGCAAGTTTCACTATACAAAAGCAATCTGTGCGGATAATAAAATAGCGTTTGTTGTAACAGTCAAGATTGATGAAACAGCTGTCAGTTGACATAACATTGATTGAGAGGCCTATAAATTGTTCCCTTGTCTGCTATTCTTTAAATTGTAGACAAGGTGCAATAAGAATACATTCATTAGAATCCAGTCTGAAGTATATGTTGAGGTATGAACTATATTCTCTCTAATTTTAACGCATCCTTAGGGCTCAACCCCTAAACCAGTGATTCCCAAACTGTGCGCCGTGGCTCCCAGGGGTGCCGCGACGCTCTCACTGGGGTGCCTCGGAATGTTTCTATTTCCTATTGTATTCTATTGTATTTTTGTCTTAGGGGTGCCTTGAAAAAAATATGGAGACCCTAAGGGTGCCTCGAACTGAGAAAGTTTGGGAACCACTGCCCTAAACCAAAAAAATGAGTGATTCATCCTGCAGTATCCTTTCTCCCTGCAACACCTCTGTGGGCCCAGACAGGCCCTGCTATGCTGACAGCATAGCACAGCCTCTCTCTCTGCAACTGCTTTGCAATGGTAAGATCTGGACATAAGAGGTCGGATACAGATCCGCCAGCTGCTTGCAGAAGTCAGATGTTTGAAATAAAGTGTGTTCCAGTACATCGGCATGCCTAATCCCCATAAGGGCGGTGTGTAGGGATGCAGACGATGGTGAGGGTGCGGCAGTATGCACTTCTGCATGGATCTGTGTTTGGACAGATGTGGATCCGTTAGAACTTAAGGCAGGGTTCTGGACATGTAAGTGACCAGAACTTCTTACTTTAAGGGGGTAGTGACATGGGAATTCACTTCCCTCTTATGTGCAGACTTTCAGACCTCCGTGTGCTGAGGGCTGGATCAGCAGTTGCAGAGAGAGAGAGAGAGACTGTGCTACACTGTCTCTAACTTCCACTCTCTTTTCTGAAACCCCCATACTCTCTCCTCCTGTGTCCTCAACTCCCCCTCTCTCCTCAAGTGTATCCACTGTCTTTCTAACACCCACTCTCTTTCCACCTGTGTATTCAGACCCCATTCTTTCCCGTCTCTCTATAACCCCCATTCTCTCTCATCATGTGTCTCTTTTGAAATTGAATACAGCCTGTAATTGTTCTGAAACACTGGATGTTGTCCAATTTCTCAGTACATGGTAAGAGTATTGCATAAAACCTCAAAAACTGAGTACATAGCCCCTTACAGAGGTAGAGATATGTAGAAATCCCATTTAATGGCATTTAA
The DNA here is from genome assembly GCA_011038615.1 of Limnodynastes dumerilii. Taxonomy (NCBI): domain Eukaryota; kingdom Metazoa; phylum Chordata; class Amphibia; order Anura; family Limnodynastidae; genus Limnodynastes; species Limnodynastes dumerilii. The sequence goes on along the minus strand of WWET01002946.1, from coordinate 122,807 downwards.
CTACTTGATACTCCTGCTACTTCCTCCAGATTCTAAGTTCTAAAATGCTCAATTAGACATAATAATGGTGTAAAAAATATGTACATAAATAATGTGATCCCAGTGTATTGGGTTATAACGGGTCTGCTTTTGCTAGATTTGAGCAATTTTCGCACCATAGAACATGATTTAAAATAGCAAGATAGCAGGCCTAACCAGCCTGTAACACTCCAGGTGTTGTACTGCTAAATTTAAGCTTTAATGCTCGTCTTCTAGTATTTTTTTTATTTTACATTAGGTTACTTTTTGACAAGCAATTTTATATGGACAGACATGTGCAGGTGTTATAATGTCTGGTAAACAGAATACTTAATGGTGCCTTCTCCTCCGCTTTTAAGAGAAGGCGGTGCAGCGATCTCCTACGTGCGGCATTTAGGATAGCAGGTTCCGTACAATTGCCTTATGGATTAAATCAATAATGTGTAAAAGAGCCCTACTTGTAAATATTAACACTAGGAGCAAAAAGGAAATCTATCACCCCTTGGACCTGGACGTTAGCATCAGTTGCAGAAGTGAACATATAAAATTTGCTATCCTATATTCCGTACGTACGAGGGGACGCCACTCATACATACAGTTCTTCCACATGCAGAAACCTACCGTAACTCTCTGCATGCAGAAGGCCCATGTACAAAATGCAGCAAGGGCATAGCCAAACCCATCCTGTGCAATCCGCATTCTGGATCCCACTCACCATGTGTATCAAGCATGCATGGTGACTGTGCTTGCCCCACCGTCAAAGAGTGCATTCCCCAAGGAACGCAGCATCAGTCGGTTGCATACCCCTGCAAAATTCATGGTACTTTATCTGCGCAGTACCAACTGACAATCGATTTACCTGCGTAAGTCAGCTGTCTTTATTAATTCTGGATACTGCCGTTAATTATATTAACCCTTCAGCTATATGCCCTGGAAGACCACTCCTCTCATTCAACCCTTGCTACAGCCCTGTTATTAAAAAAAAACACACATATAAATATGTAAACGCTTCATGTTTAATGCCATTTTTTATGTATTTAAATGTTTATTTCAATTTGGAAACTCCAGTGGAATGTGCGAAGTACAACACTGTGGAAACAAAGATCCTGGTTTTGTGTCAGTGGCCAGTATTAAAAGGACCCTATTCCAGTTTTGGACCCTTCTTTAAGAATCCTATTCCAGTTATGGACCCTATTTTGAGGACCCTATTACAGTTATGGACCCTGCTTTAAGGACCCTGTTCCAGTAATGAACCCTTCTTTAAGGACCCTGTTCCAGTTATGTACCCTTCTTTAAGTACCCTGTTCCAGTTTTGGACCCTGCTTTAAGGACCCTGTTCCAGTTTTGGACACTGCTATAAGGACCCTGTTCCAGTTATGGACCCTGCTTTAAGGACCCTGTTCCAGTAATGAACCCTTCTTTAAGGACCCTGTTCCAGTTATGTACCCTTCTTTAAGTACCCTGTTCCAGTTGTGGACACTGCTTTAAGGACCCTGTTCAAGTTATGGACCCTGCTCCAGTTTTGGACACTGCGATAAGGACCCTGTTCCAGTTATGGACCATGCTTTAAGGACCCTGTTCCAGTATTGGACCCTGCTTTTAGCTGTCCCGGTTTTCCATTTCACCTCTACGTACATAATCCGTTTAGCTTCAGTCCCCAACAACCCCTTACTGTGCGGCCCGCCCGAGCAGCCATGGAGGGAGAACATCCCCATGTGCCCCAGAGAGGCAGAAACAAGCCATGCCCGCCAGTGCTGTACGACAAGTGGCATCACCCGCCCTCCGCCTGTTGGGGCACACGATTTATCATTACTCGCTCTCCTTTTATTGCCCCGTCAAATGTTACCTTCAACTTTGACGATGAGGAGGTTTATGAGAGGGAAGAGTCAGGTACATACTGAATCATGCCTGGTGCACGCCAGCCCATGCAGGATGAGTGCTACCTGAGCACCGCCCTGCCCCTTGGCTGAGAGGGGAGGAGAACATCGCTGCTTGTATCTAACCTCTTCTATTTGCTAGCCTGACTGTTCTAGATCTGGGGATCACATAGGAAGCTGTCCTTGTACTCATTGTTCCTTGTGTGCAGGGCTGGGGAGGTGAAGGGGTATGTGAGGGTGAAGTGTAACTCTACTTGGGATTTTTATAGGGGAGATGGAGGAGCAACGCCCTAGATCTCAGACTGTGACAACCACGACCAGTTCCTATAGTGAGACGTTTTCTAGCAGTGCCAGCTTGTCCTATGATAGGAGCTTGCTCACCACAGTGCCTGGATTTCTTCTGCTGGCAGAACTGGTGAGTGTGGCAGTATTATGTCTCTGGTAATGCACCTAAGTTATAAGATACTTTATTTGTGAATACCATTTTTGTGTTCTGATGTACAAAACATTAGTTATACCTAAAGTCTCTTACAATGAACAAGGTTTTAGATGCAATACAATGTATTGTTACCTTAGTTTTTTGTTTTCTTCTTTTTAAAGTACATAAAAAAAAAAGTTTTCCTTGTGGTAATTGCTATATTATGTGCTTTATCAACAAACCTTAGGGCTGTATACTTGTAGCTGATACTCTTAGAACTACAGTGTTACTACAAAGCAGTTTTGACTTTTTGTTAGCATCTTATTGTCGTAGTTATTAAGCAATACAACAACATAGCTGCTAGCCTTCAGCATTGGCATTTTTTTGTTTTGGAAGCTGTGATGTCAATATCTGTGCTGCAGAAAAGATCAGTTTAGACGGAAGTTTTGAATGTTGGCTCTATTTACAAAACCTATTTGATGGATGTGGAGCTTTTGTAATATCATTTAGATCGGTGGTTTTCAACTTTTTTTTTTCTTTAAGGGGGGAGGGGGTAATCAAGTCAAGTACCACTTTGCATATCATGTAGATACATATATACAGTGCTTTTTTTGTAAGAAAAAAAGGTGCCGGGACTCACATTAATGCACGCGCGACCACACAACCAATCACAAGCCGAGCAGCACCACAAGCTGAGCAGTGCCATCACAACCAGCGCGGATGAAGCTTGTGTATGCGTCTCGGAATCATTCTGTGACAAAAAAAGCACTGCATATATACTACATAAATGTTTATTTACTTTTTTATTTTTTTTATTTACATATTTGTTTAATGATATCGAGGTACATTTATTTTATTCACATCCAGACTTTGTATTAAATATTCTCTCTGACCTCTAGTATTGCACCTGGTTGAAATACATGCACGACTGCTATCCCTTACAACCATGCCCAGTCAGCCCAAGTACCACCAGATAGTGGTAGTAATACTACTGGTTGTTAAGAACCCTGGATATAGAAGGTTCTAACAATGTGCCCTTGCACAGATGATGGTATCTTTGTTACCCTTCCTATTTACATCTGGGGGCATGCATACACTGTCTTGGGAAAAAAAAGCTGACAGATCCCTGTACAGCCTATGGGCTCCATTTACCAAATGATGAAAACACATCATTTGGGTAGGATACCAGTGACAGGATTCATTATATGAGTAGCGCTGGAGAAACTGCCATTTCTCTGTACTGATTGGTGTTCTGCAATTTATGCGCACGTAAAACAGAGGTTTTCTCTCTGCAGTATACTCTAACTTATTGTCATCTTCAAATGTGTATCTCACAAATGGCATGGGGGAGGCCAGGCTTGGGGTGCTCCAGTGAGTTACAGTAACATGGATAGTCAGCAGTCGGTAACTTCATGCTTTTTAAGATTCTCACCACCTCTCCTGTTTGTCTGTTTTATATTGTGTGGGGCCACAAATCTCTAAATGATTGGTGTGCTTAGCTTGCATTATAAATATAGGGGGTTCCAAACACCCACAGAACTGCTTCCAGTATGGTACAAGCAAGGTTGGAAAAAAACTGTTTGGTTTTTGTTAAATAACAAAAAATTAAATAAAAAAAAAAAATAAGAGTTGAATCCTGCTTACGCCCCAGTCCTGCAAGCCTTGACAATCCAGGTCGGGTGCAGTGTGAAAGTGTCTGACTGCCCGGGAATTAGACCTGGGACTTTTGCAGGGTTTCTTGTGGTTCTGACCGTCCATCTGAAAGGTGAGGCCCTGGATTTTTTTTTTTTAACCTGGGTCTCACCAAATGAAAGTGATTGGGGAAGATTAGGGAGAAGAGTCATCAAATTGATGACTCGGAGGTCAGACCCGGGTTCAAAAACTTGTGATATTACTATTATTTTGCCCACCAGACAGTAGTTGGAGTACCACCAGTGCCTGAGAATCCCTGGTAAGGTGATTTAAACCAGGCAACCCAAGGGAGTGAATGATATTGTAAACAGGTTAAGCAGGTTAAGGAATAAAAAAAACGGATAGCTTCAATGTTAACACAGGGATTGCCTGTGGGAACTCCACAACTGACCAAATAAATCCAGGATTTAGTTTTAATAGCATGAAGATATAACCTGTTAATCATATTTGCTCTGTAATGTGTGGTGAAAAGTTTTAATTAAATGCCTGAAAAGCTGTGTTTTAAACGGATAGAGGTAGATCGTGTCATATTCTCTTACCAAACATTCCTCTTTATTCAAAGAGAGCCATTAATTGGTTAAGAGAAATTCATTTATTTACACAGAAACAACACTACAAGTCCTCATAACTTATTGAGCGAATTCTTGTTCATCTGCCCAGTAGCTCCAGTATCTTCTATGGAAGCACTTGTCGTCACTCTTTAGATGTGGCAGGCGTCTGCGTAACCTGAGGATAGTGTAAAAGACTCTATGATAGCCGGGCTGGAGGTGAAATTAGATCATAGAAATGTGAAAATGATTGTGCATTTTTTTTTACTTCTGTCTGGGGTTTCTCATGACCTGGCTTTGTGTTTCTTTCTAGGGTGTTATCTAACAATTGGTGGCTCACTGAAACTATGATAACTGTGTTTGTTAAAGCTAAGTGAATTGCAGTGGAAAAGCATTGTTTATTCACACTCTAATAGAAAGAGGTTTGATCTTTTGTTTAGGCATGTGGCAAGATGAATACAACAAAGTGTAAAAATGCATTGAATCGGTGTGTACCAATTGCATCTTTTAAGAGACTTAGGGCCGTATGTAGAGCTCTGGCCACATTGTATATGCGGCCGGGGTTTTCCGATATGTTCTACTGCGAATGCGCCGTATTTCTGTAACATAATCTACGTTACTTGTTGCAACATAGATTGCATATACGCAGTCTTTAAGATTCGAATTAAGATCGCGTATACGCAATCTACATTGCAACACGTAACGTAGATTACGTTACAGAATTACTGCTGAATCACATGCGCAGTAGAACATATCGGAAAACTCTGTCCTTAAACTTTAACTTTCTGTCCTACATAATATAACTGATTCGATCAATTGGGGAATAATAAATTTTGTAAAAAAATTTTTTTCTTTAAATGTCCAAACGTTCATCTAAATGGTGTTCCTCAGTTATATTGTTCATTTTCCCTTCCCTTTATGATCCCGGTCTAGTATAGTACTATATTGCTAACTTTGGACCAGATTCATACTTGCGCAGCGGAGGCTACTGTACGGAATTCTAGGGTATTTCCTATTTCCTACGCATGGGGGGTGGACCCGTACAGATCACAGCATTAGAGGCATGCAGAGGTATACAGGGCCAACATCAGATGTTGCTATGAGTTATAGCCGCATGTAAAGTATTATAGAGGCATCCGCAGTACAACTTTGTAGTAGGTATGTGTCTACACAACACACATACTTGTAAATGTATTCCAAGATGTTTTATTATTTATGCCCTTTGCCGTCTGATGTCGTATCTGGTTAAAATACAGTATAGCTGCTCAAATGTTGCGAGTCCCCGCTAAGGAAGGCTGCTTTACGAAGTAGGGAGGGCAGAAAGTTGCGTTTTGGCTGTCTCTCTTGAATGGCAGCAGTGTTAGAATGAAACATTTTTTTAATGGGTGAGTATGCGATTCGCTTACTCACCCGTTCACTTTCGGAAGTGCTGGGGACTTAGGGTTAGGCTGTGGGAGGAGGGTGGTTAGAGTTAGGGAGTAGGTTGGGGAAACTTGCTTTGCTTTTGGAGCACCATGTTTGGTGCTCCGGGATTTGATGGCTATGCCTCATCCAGTTCCAAACTGGCTGGGAGCGAACAGCCCTATCGCTATTTCTGCCAGTTCCGCAGGCGCAGTGCTGACGGATGGGTACACTTGTGCCCATCTTTCTGTGCGCGCTCCTGATCTGAGCATGCGCAGTACTCATTTTTGCTGTGCTTCTGTCTGAAAAAACGGAAGCGCGGCTCTGCATTCGGGCCTTTGTGTCCCTTCTCTCCATTTGCTAGTATAATAGTAACAATGGACCAGATCCACAGGTTTGTCCGTTAGGCCACTTACGCACGCAAAGTGCATTTTCCGATAGTAACTGCTATCGAAATTAGTTTCGTACGATGGTTGTTCCACTTGATGGGATGGTTCTTCACCTCTGTCCGCACAAATTATGAAAAATGGGCGGCGGTTGGAAGTAGTACAGTAGGGGCTGGGTTTTGGGGATACGCACAAATCAGCGGTCTTACAGACATTTAACTTAAGGCAGCGAGAAAGAACATTAAGTCTGCGCGAGAGAGTAGAGTGACAGGGAGTTCACTCCCCCTCTCTCTCGTGTGTAATGCCAGACCCCTGAATGTATTGCATGTGGGAGTCTGGTTTCTGTCCAATGTTTGTTTTTTGATGTCTTTCTGCAATTACTGTGGACTAGATTCAGAGTTTGAAAATAAAGGAGAAATGTTGCACCTGCAGAGAATAAAATTAATTTGACACTCCTGAAATAGGTTTTGCCCAGGTGCAGCTGTAATTGGAGGGGGGGTATTTATATGGAATATTGGAGAATAGATGGTACTTTAAGACCGCATATACGCAATCTACGTAACGAAACGATACGTATATTACGGAAATTAGTTACTACGCATGTGCAGTAGCTACTTTCGGCATCAGATGGACGTATTATGGGCGGATGTTGTTCTGGATCCAGCCCATAGTGTAGAAGCTGGCAGCTGAAAGTGTATGAACAGTTCTCAGTTCTTCTGCTGCTAATTAGTTATCTGTAGTTAGCAGCTGACCATTAATCAGCATATGCACAGTTCTGGAGCCATTCTGTGCATGCACAGAGCCCCTACGAGCCTTCACATAAGCCGGTTGGAAAAAGTGTTGGGGGGGCCCAAGGAAGCTTTACCCCGTGCCCCCCCCTCCACACATACACACACACACACACACACACACACACACACTCCTAAGGGTGACCCTGCCACTTTTATAGGTCATTGGTGCAGCATTGCCTAGAATTCTTTGTTCCGTTCTGGAAGCCATATCTCCAGGAGGACATCACTACAATAGAGAAGTGGTTCCCAAACTCTGTCCTCAAGGCTCCCAACAGCACATGTTTTCCATAACTCTCTACAGAACAAGAGATATAAGGATACCACCCGTGGATCTTTTAAGCAGTCTGTAATGAACTTCTCTGTGCTCCAGCAAGGAGATTTGGAAAACATGTAACATTGGGGAGCCTTGAGGACCGCGTTTGAATGTGCAAAGAAAAGCAACTAAAATGTTGCCAGACTAGAGCAACTCCCTGTATAACTTGGAGCAGAGAAGGGAAAGGGGGAATCTGATAGTAGCACACCTAAGCCCTTCCCAGAATTCCCTGGCACACCCAAAGCAAAAATATACAAAAAAGCTTTTAGCTATGACTAATATTAACTTTTAACTACCACTTTTAATCAACCCCCTTGATTAGAACACTTTGCTCCCTTCACCTGTTGCCCCTTCACCTGTTGCCCCTTTGTCATATTCTGTGCTCCTTCATCATACAGTGTTCATCATACACACTGTGTCCCCTTCATCATACACACACACTGTACCTCCTTCAACTGTTACCCCTTCATCACACACACTCTGCCCCTTCAACTGTTACCCCTTCAGCACACACACTGTGACCATTCAACTGTTACCCCTTCAGCACACACACACTGTGCCCCTTCATCATACACACCCATACACACACACACAGTGCCCCCATTCAATTGTTACCCCTTCATCACACTGTGCCCCCTTCATCATACACACACTGTGTTCCCTTCAACAAACACACACACTGTGCCCCCTTCATCATACACATACACTGTGCCACCTTCAGCTGTTACCCCTTAATCACGCACACTGTGCCCCCTTCATCATACACGCACACTGTGCCCCCTTCATATACACACACATACACACACAAACTGCCCCCCCCCCACTTACCTTTAATTTGCTCCTCTTTATTCTTTAATCTTCTGTTTTCTGCTCTGTCTTGACGTGAGGGGAAGTAGGAAGCCTGGTGTTGTTTCTTTCTCCTTTTAATCACAATTGGCCGAGTCGGGGGAATGGCAGGCCCGCAACACACTCAGCAACTCGCTGCGGCACACCGGCTGTGGAGCACTCAGCTAGAGGATGGTGGCATTTTTCAAAGGTAGAAGTGTAATAGAACACAAGGGCATGTGTATACTGGAGGGTGGTAGCTTTAGAAAGAATGCAATGAAAAATTACTTGACTGCATGGGTCTTTATAAGTGACATAGCCTCCTATATGAGGTGGTTGAGGCTAACAAAGTAGAACAGTTTAAACATGGTTGGAATAAATCTAAGTATATTCTAAATCTCAAACTGAACTGAGGGTGAAATAGGGTCTAGGGTCAGTATAGTTTTTAGTAAACAACTAAGCAAACTGGACTGACAATGGTGCTCTTATCTGTCACAACTTTCTATGTTGTATGTGTAGTTTTCTTATCACTATACTATAGATCATTACAATATAGTGTATGGACATCAGGAGGTATTGTTAGCTCTGTAATTAAATGTAACAAAGCTTGTTTTCTATTTCTTTCTTCTGCTAGACCAAGCAAAAGTGGGGGTTAAACACTCATTTTAAATACCAGAGCAAATGTTTTTTTGTATGAGAGGAAGCAGCATGCAAAGTACCAAGCGATAAGCTATGGTAGAGGAAATGGGTGAGATTGGAAGCAAATCAGCTTTAATTATTCCTCAAATATTTTCAAAGCAAAGCTGGAGTCACAAATGACAGCGTGGATGTTCTCCTATTCTCTGCATTATCTCTCTAGACTTACTTTTTAAACCATATTGTGCGGTCTGGTGAACAATTTATCAGCACCTTTCTTCTTTGTCTTTTTCCATTGCACATTCAAGGTGATGGTAGTTTTGCATGGTTAATTTATTACTTTATTATTTTCTTATGTTATAAAGGTATGCATATCAAAGTAATTACTTATTAGCAGTAGTTTTCATATGACATCTACTAGGATGTGCTTTTGTAAGCTGCTTGTGGTATTTCCTTTAATCCCCCTGCAAATATACCACATTTTCATCAGTGGGCCTGGGGAGGTCACCACATGTATCCTTTTATTTAGCAGAACTACAGATGCCAGCAATGATCCAGGACCCACTGGCACCTATAGTTGTATAAAGAAATAAGAATAATAAAAACATCATGGGGACTGTTTTAAATCCTATTTATCTTTAATAAACATTTCCAGAGCTCCCTTAGTTTATTACGCATCTGTATCTATAAAAATGTTGACGTCCTTAATCCTAAAAGCTTTGCAAAATGAAATAAAAATAATGAAAAAAAAATAAAGAATTATTAAATGAAATTATTAAATTAGTAAACCATTAAACCATGAGTGGTGCTAAAATTGGGCAGTTTTAGGGTTTGTGGGGGTGGCATGATAGGGATCAGGGATCCTAATGCTGGTGGTGGCTATGGAACACATATACCACTTCTCTGCTAAACCCCTGTGGCAGCGTTTGTTTTACCCACAAAGCCTCTTGGGAACCATCTTTGTTTTTGGGACCAAGGATTTTTGGAGCAACAAATAGTAGTATTAACTAATAAAAATTGTCTGGATCCAGACTTAAGAAAGGAGCTTGAAATTAAGAGAGGAAAGTTACTCCTGAAACCATGTTGATTGCAGGGGAGTCATATTTCATCTGTTGCAAACAGTATTAAAGTTGAGAGTTGATGCTTCCTCTGCCAAGTCTAAATATCAGTGTAATAGTAAGGCTGGTCGGTATTTGTGTGCAGTAAGCAATTCAAAAATATATGCATTCAAAGTATACAATTAACTTGACTCTCTTAATTTCAAACTCCTTAGGTCTGGATCCAGCCCAATATTAGTAAACCTCCTTTTTATTATATTGTGTTATACTAATGTTTGCTTGGAGTGCCGAACATCTTTTGTTCCTTGTAGTTACACAGTCGTCACTTTGGTCCTTGGCTGCACCTCTCCATCTATATATACCATACCTCCCAACATTTGAGAATTCGAAAGAGGGACACAATTTTGCGGCCTGGTAAAGGGGCGGTGTCTTGTACGGCCCAGTGGACGTGTCTGGGAAAGTGAGTGTGTCTTGCACCGCCCAGACCAGCGTGTCTAGTACCTGCCCCTTTTATTCAGCCATCCATATGTCGGTCTCTTATTATTTGTCCAGCCTTCATGTTTTCAGCCTCCATATCTGCCCCTTTATTTGTCTTGCCTCCATGTCTGCCCCTTATTATAATTATGTCCAGCCTCCATATGTCTCCCCCCTGTTTATTTGTCTAGCCTCCGTGTCTGCCTCTTTATTATTTGTCCAGCCTCCATGTCTGCCCCTTTTAATGTCCATCCACCATAAATGTCCTTTTTGATGTTCAGCCTTCATGTCTGCCCCCAAATGCCAGCCTCAATCTGCCCCCTATTGCCAGTGCCTGCCTCCATGTCTGCCCCAAATGCCAGTGCCAGCCTCCATCAGCCCTATTGCCAGTGCCAGCCTCCATGTCGGACCTTTTTATTATCTTACTTACCTTTGAAGTCTTCCTTCCTCCGCAGTGCTCCCACTGCTTGTCTCTCCCTCTCCACAGTGGCATCTGGTCTGTGGTCACGTGACAAACTGCTAATACATAGGAGCCATGTATTACGTGTTCTGTGCTATGAAGAGCACTGCCGCATATACCACGGCATGGGCTTTAAAAAAAAACAAAAAAACTTTGTCCCGAGAGTCTGATCTTTTGGGACATGTTGTGAGGCGGGCGGGACAGTCCCACTCAAATCAGGACACTTGGGAGGTATGTAAATACACTTGCACACATTTCATATATTGAATTAGAAGCGCAGCCTGTGACTTCTTGATACTGTTACTAGTTTTACTTTCGGAGCCTGACCCCTGCCCAATATGGCCGCTGCACACTTCAAATGGCAGGAGTGTCTTAATACAGACCTCCTGAGTACACATATAGTAAATGGATAAGGACTGGCCTACAGGAGGTGCCTTGATGCTGGGCAGGTGAGCTTAACCCAATATAGCTATATTGTGAACTAAACCTCCTTTTTTATGTATGTGCTGACACATAGTGTTATATAATGTTTGTTTGGAGCGCCAGACCTCTATTTTGTTCCTTGTAGCTACTCAGTGGCCGTTTTGGTCCTTGGCTGCACTTCTCCATTTATATATACACTTACACACATTTCATATATTTGATTAGAAGTGCAGCCTTTGTTTTCTTGTTACCAATATTATTATTAGTCAAATCAATAAGCCTGTTAGTATATGCCACTGAAGAGAGAACATTTTATGCAAGTGAGTTTGATGTGAATCCTGGGGCAGTTTTTGGTGATTGTCATTTATGTGTTATAACTTTGTACTAATGTGTGTCTTACTTTCATTATATATACTGTTAGAATTTATCATACAACCTAAAGGAGGAAGTGGTGGAGGGGTAACATGTGAAAGCTTTGTCTAGGGTGTCCACAGTCCTAACATTGGTGCTAAATTCAATATTATAGCCCTCTATATAGGTAATAGCCTTTCCTAAGCATCTTACATGAGTACTGGCAGCTTTGTGTTCTAGTGCCTTAATGATTAATTGATTTAAAATATATTTTTTCACACTATAAAACATCCTGTAGTTTTGTTCTATAATGGTGAATTCAATACCCTTAACAAATTTTGGTCTAGTTTTAGTGTTAAATGACAATAAGATTACAGCAGATGTTCCCGATACATCATATACATGATTAAATAGTATAGTAGTCGTAATGTATAAACAATGTATGGACTGACTTACCACACCCTAGTGACTCAGTGTTGTCAGCACAAAAGACACTTAATCGGTCTCACAGAGTTGTATAAATATCGTTGAGGTATGCTGCATATACATCACAAGATTGTAGTAATTTATAGTAAAATAATGTAGCTAAAAACTTGTATGGTGAAATATGCAAATTATATTTTAAAAATGTTACATTTGCATGCAAAAATTTTCTATAAGGCTGTATATATTCAAGCAAATCTTCATTAACAACTAACATTCAAATTCACATTGTACTCAAGCTTTTTTTTTATTCTTTTTTTTTTTTTTTTTTTTTTTTTTTTCTTTTTTTTTTTTTTTTATAGTTTTTTATTTGGTATGTAATGCACTACATAGGACTGTTGAGTATCTAGCCTAATTCTTACTTCCATATATCCAGCTTTTCATATTTCTGTTTATGTAATGTGCGACATACAGATTCTCCTTGAATTTTTGTAAGCTATACATGAAGTGCGTACTTTATCGACCATCTTATATGACCACGGTACAGTTCCTACATTCTAAGCAGTACATTCAGGGTTCATAAAGGAATGATAGATGGTGCTTGTCTTATGGAACATGCAGAAACCTTTTAACATTCTACATGCATTGAAATATAAAGGCTTCATGTATTCAAGGTTAAACCATTCTGCAGGAGTACAATCTTAACTATCTATCTCACTAAAACATGCACGCACACACACATATACATACATACATACATACATACATACACAATTGTACCAGTGGCGCACCCAGGTTGCCTAGCAACTCCACCACACTGAACATTAAAAACATTTTTTTTTTTTAATCCTCCAATAAGGTAAAAGTTGTAAATGGGTGCCGCTAAAAGGGGCATGATTTCTCGTCCGTATGGGGTAGACTGACATAGAAGAGGCAGAGGAATATGGTATTGGCTTGTGCTGCAATAGGGAAGCGGGTGGGGATGGTGAATGGGTTACAACGAATTCAGCATTGTTTATGTACTGACACAAACTCTGGTCCATTGTGTGATGTGCTTTTCTCATAAAATGTCACTGTGCTCTACTAATGCATTGTATTCTGCTATTAGATCTGTAGCTACAAAATAAAACTACTTTAATGTGTAAAGGAAGTAACCTATAAAGCACCTAAAAATAAATAAATGAATAAAACAGGACTTGTTAGAACCAATGGTGAAAGGTTGGAATTAGCAGCAGATAACCAATGCAATTACTTAAGGTAGAATTATTATTTTCAAATTCTACATTATTAGCTTTCTGATTTTACAGAGAACGTTAATGGATGTCTGGGATGGTATCATATAATACCATATTATCAGTATTGTCATTTTACATAAGTTTTTATTTTTTTATTTTTATAGTACTATCCTAATACATAGAAACAGAAAGTAACGGCAGATAAGAGCCACGTGGCCCATCCAGTTTGCCAAGTTTTTATTTAAAATTATACTGACCCTGACCCTATTTACCCTTAAGTTAGTTTGAGATTTATAATATCCTTATATTTATCCCAAGCATGTTTAAACTGTTTTACTGTGTTAGCTTCAACCACCTGGGAGGCTATGTCACTTTTGGTGAAGTAATATTTTCCGCACATTTCCTCTGAATCTACTGCCCTCCAGTTTATATTCATGCCCTCGTGTTCTACTACATCTCTTCCATTGAAAAATGCCACCCTCCTCCAGCTGGTCACAACCCTTGATATTTTTGACAGCTGCATATCCCCCCTCTCTCTTCTCTGCTCTAAGCCATACATGTTTAGTTCCTCTAGCCTTTCTTGGTATGATTTGATACACATGCCATGGACCATTTTAGTTGCTCTTCTTTGCACAGTGTCTAATGTATTTGTCTTTCTGGAGATATGGCCTCCAGAACTGAACGCAGTATTCTAGGTGAGGTCGTACCAACTATCTATAAAGGGGCATCACTACTTCTCTCTTTCTGCTACTAATTCCTCTCCCTATGCAACCAAGTGTTTGACTTGTCTTTCTCATTGCTTTGTTACATTGATTGGCTACCTTTAAGTCACATTAAATAATGACTCCTAGATCCCTTTCCTCCTCAGTAGTCTCTGATGTTATGCCATTAATGATATATTGAGCTCTTGGGGCTTTTTACATAGCTCTTTACAATTTTAAACAGTCCTTCACTTCAGCTTCTGCCGCATTACAGTTCAATTTCCTAACATACACACACTGGCTAGGGGTCATATTAGTTTTATGTGGAGTATATTAGAGGTTTGGGCTTGACATGTGTGCCATGTCCAAACCCCTGATAAATATTATGTTATTGTGCTGCCTGTTTCCATGACGATTTGAAGGGTAGCATCTAACTTCAGACGTTCCCTAGTTTTTGTCCTGTCTGATAAGCTCACTCTGTTGCTGTACAAAACTTGCCAACTGTCTTATCTTGTGATACTCAGGAAATGTGTATTTTCTTACCTCTAAAGCATAATAATGCCTGTGTTACGCAGGACAACCAGTGTATAATTGCTTGGTTTGACTGCTTAATCTTTTAGACAGGCATGTCATTGTGTAACTGTTATGCAGCACGCTCTATGGCACAAAAGAAATGCATCTCGCTTCAGTAGAGAAATGTCTCCCACCACGGCTATTGATTTGCTTTAAAAACCATTCAGGGAAGTGTCTTCAGTTCTTATGAAGCTATTTTGTAATCTTCTGTTCCAGGCTTAGTATTTGATCAATACGGTGGCTCCAATAGTGTTGTTGTTTTTTTTCCCCCCATCCAAGTTGTTTTGTGTTAATTGTGATTCGTTTTACTTCAATATCAAACAGCATATTTCTGTAGCCATTAAAGACGACCATAATGTTTTTCAGTCATCATGTAAGGTCTTCATGGGACCATAAAGGAATCTTTCAATGGTTTACTCCCCCCTATCTAAAGGCCTGGGCTACACTTTATTTAAGATATGTCACATAACTCTAGGATAGGCCAGAGCTAGGAACAAACTATACTCATAGAAACATAGAAAGTGACGGCAGGTAAGAGTCACATGGCCCATCTAGTCTGCCCATTTGTTTATTGAAAACTATACTGACCCTAGACCCTATTTACCCTCTATTTGGGTTTCAATTTAGGATACCCTTATATTTATCCCAAGCATGTTTAAATTGTTCTACTGTATTGGCCTCAACCACCTCAGATGGGAGAATATTCCATTTATCTATCACCCTTTCAGTGAAGTAATTTTTCCACACATTTCCTTTGAATCTACCACCCTCCAGTTTATATCCATGCCCTCGTGTTCTATTACACCTTTTCTTTTGAAAAATGGTACCCTCCTCTAGCTGGTCACAACCCTTGATGTATTTGAAAGCTGCTATCATGTCCCCCCTCTCCCTTCTCTGCTCCAAGCTATACATGTTTAGTTCCTCTAGCCTTTCTTGGTATGATTTGATCCAATGGCCATGGACCATTTTAGTTGCTCTTCCTTGCACAGTCTCTAATGTATATATGTCTTTCTGGAAATATGGCCTCCAGAACTGAACACAGTATTCTAGGTGAGGGCGTACCAATGATTTATAAAGGGGCATCACTACTTCTCTCTTTCTGCTACTAATTCCTCTCCCTATGCAACCAAGCATCTGACTTGCCTGTCTCATTGCTTTGTTACATTGATTGGCTACCGTCAAGTTACTGGAAATAATGACTCCTAGATCCCTTTCCTACTCGGTAGATTCTAATGTAATGCCATTAAGGAAATATTGAGCCTTTGGGTTTCTGTGCCCCAAGTGCAATATGTCCCCTATAACTGTATGATCATTTGTTCAGTTACTACACTTTCTCCTAGTTTCTCTCTCCTCTGAACCCTCTAGCATCTCATAAAATACATTTGTCCCCTTTTTGTGCTTCTTGGCTTCACATCCCTTGTCTACCTGTTCACGTATTCTACTCTCTGCCTTTGTTTATTGATGTAGTATGTTACAGCAATGGTTAGAATGCTGACTGTTATATAATCAGCATTCTTCTATATGATATGGTCCTTATTGCAACATCTGTCTGAAGAAGAGAGCTGAAAGCAGGAGGAGAGACAAGATAAGTAATGAATTTATTTTTTTCTCCAATTATTTTTTTTTCAAGGTGCTGGACCATGCAGAACTTATATTTCCTTCACTGACAATATCACTGGTAATTGTTACAGCAATGATACACCCGACATTATGGTGGCCGCTGTGTCATTCTTGAATTTTTTTTGTCTGCACAGCAATCGGCACCAGTATTTATTTATTACCCCGGGTCTCATACACCAAGCACCTTTCATACCATCACTAACACACAGAGTGTGCAGCACAGGAGTCAAAGCATTGCATGTCCTTGTCGGGAAGTTGGAATAAGCCAAAACTTGTATGCGGAAGTCTTACAACAGGGGTGGCCAAGCTCGGGCCTCTTGAGCTACCAACGGTTCATGTTTTCCAGGTCTCCTCAGATAGTCAGAGGTGAGATAATCACTACCAACTGTAGGTCTCTTTGAATTTATCAGTGAGTAATGAACACACCTGTGCTCCAACAAGGAGACCTGGAAGACATGGACCATTGGTAGCTCACGAGGCCTGAGCTTGGCCACCCCTGTCTTACAAAAACAGTCCAGCCGTCATCTCTGTGGTTAGGTCAGGTACTTTTATGACTTATTGTGTTATGTGCGAAGCATTAGAACAGTCAGATAATGTCCCAATGCTTAAGGTATTCTCTTCCAATTTTTATAACATCCAGATTACAAAAAGAGCATGTCGATAAGTAGTTTGCGCTGTGGACCAGTATTTCTGTTTAATGCTGATGTGAAGCTGTATGCCATATTAACACCTAAAAGACTCCTGATAGCAATTATTCACGTTAAATACATTTATCCTTATCCATTTATCCTGCTGCTCCGGATCTCTGAGAATGCTATTATCTGTCAAATCCTTTGATAAAATAGACTGGGTGTTAATGCTGAACCATATCCTAATATTTTCCCTGTATAATAACTCTTTAACTGGAGTCAACTTAAGCCTCTCTTATCCAGCCCACTCTCTAATGTTTATCAGCAAGGCTGTGTTTGGTTGGTTGACATTTTCATCATATGTATTCTGTATAAACTACTGTGGCAATCCCATTTTCGACATGGTTAACCTCTTAATGGGTGCGGCAACTTTTTAATAAAGAATATTTGTATATTGAATCTGATTTGTCGAATGTTCTTTTTTTGACAAGGTTTCTTTTCCCAATGCTGCTGTGAAAATGGGATGGTTAGGGTTAGGCTCTGGAGTGGGGAAGGTTAAGGTTAGGCTTCAGAATGAGTGGCTAGGGGAGGATTAAGGGCAGGCTACAAGACAAAGATGATTAGGCTGCGGAATGGGCATGATTAGGGTTAGAGGAGGAGTAAAATAAGGATGTGGGAAAGGGACAGTTAGGGTTGGAATAAAAATATCTACCTATCGCTGTTGTGCTCTTTTGTAGACTCTGATTGCGGTTGGCTCTTCGTTGCCGCAAAGGGGTCCATCAAAATACAGATCATCGGAGCATCGACCTACACCTGTTTGGAGACCTTTCAAATTTAGAACTTAATTACTCTGTTAGCTGTACTCATCCATATCTCCCTAAACACCCTCCACCCACCCATACCCAAACAAATATGTTGCCTAATTCCCCTCACTGCTTTAATTGTTCTCTGTATTGAGAACCCAGTAGTGCGGTATTCTTCAGAAAACATTACTGCACACTATTACATTAAATGGGTGTGTATATGTAAAGGTTGCTTGGCACCACCCAGTCAAAAAGAACAAGGTATGCTATATTTCAAAGCAAACGGAAATCTTTGTTTAAATTTCGTGCTCCTGTTAGGTCTTTCAGCAATGATAAACAAATAAGATGGTATTTTAGAAGTATGTACATTTTGGTAATGTCATTTTATGTGGTATTTAATTTAGTTAAAAAAAAACAAAAACATAACTAACTAAACGTACATCACTAATTAAAGTACATTTAAATAACTGAAAGGGACAATTATGAGTAATTGTTTCGGACACTGCCTGGATATTTTAAGTGTATCTCTGAACAATTTTTGTTATTTTGTTTTGATTATTTAATAATCCTTCTTGGAAGAGAGTGCTCTGTAGTAAACAGATAGTACATTCTTGTGTTTTCTCTTGGGTAAGCAGTTGTTTTTTGTATGTGTTTCAATTATTGCTTGTTAATAGCCTTGCAGGTGGAAGGATTATTACAAGCGTTAGTGGCTGTTGTGAATGTGCCCTTAGGATTTCAACATGACACGCACTGTTTGTTCTTTCTTTTTGTTGAAAATAGCTGGAACACTTTAGTCCCAAGGAACAGCGGGTTGGTCTTGTGGTATGTTTAACAGTTACTCTTGCTTATTACTGTGTATGGTTTGTTCTATTATGGTTCATTCATTTTTCACGTATTTAATTTTTTTATTTTGCTGTTTGCTAGTATTATGGGACTGGATCCATACTTCTGAAAATGGTGCATTTTTGCAATCACTGATCGGTATTGTAAAACACCTACTCTTTTGAGAGAGAGAGAGAGTGTGTGTGTGTGTGTGTGCACATGCTGTTTGT
The DNA here is from genome assembly GCA_011038615.1 of Limnodynastes dumerilii. Lineage (NCBI taxonomy): Eukaryota > Metazoa > Chordata > Amphibia > Anura > Limnodynastidae > Limnodynastes > Limnodynastes dumerilii. The sequence goes on along the minus strand of WWET01002946.1, from coordinate 104,100 downwards.
GTACAGATCTGGATCCGCTAAGTTAAGACATCTGTACTACTCTTGCTTCAGACCGAGGGGGAGGAATGGTGATTTTAGAATCGCCCAAGACATGCTGCTCTATCCAGACTAATGATCCAACCTATTTTTAAGTCTGGAAGAATCGGGTATGTTAAGGTAAGGGGTTAGAACTCGCCAGTTCTCGCATGTATAACACGATGCCAGATATTTTAGATTCTTCTATGTTTGATCTTTTTGGTTTTGTGGATTAGTATTACAGAACAAATTGCCCTTTTTTTTTTTTTTTTTTATAATATTTTTTTATCTGACATTCTAGTGTTGTTGTTGTACTTTATTAATGTTCTTCTCTACCAGTTATCTGGTAATGCCATGAAAACCAGAACACACATATGCACAAGATTCACTGTTTGCACTGTAGGTGCCGGCCACCTCATGACTAAAAGGGGTATATGGGTCTTTCTGATGTAGGGGAAAATTGCCATGTACTTATGAGTTTGCAGACCTATTTGTGCAAGATATCCTATGCTTCATTTTTTTTTTGTTGTTTATACTGAAATTTAATTGGGTTTACAGTAAATAATGAAACAAAGGTTCGCTTTCCCTTTTCAGTTGTCTGCAGTGTGTCTTGTGGAGCATTGTGATTTTGTTTGTACTTTATTGTGAGGTTAAGCGGATAACCCCCATTCTATTATATGAATAATCCAGCTGCAGTACTATAAAACAGTGAGCTACTGTAAGTTTTTATTTACACATAATTCAAGTTACTACATATCTTAAGCACAAAGGACCAGATCCAGACTCAAGTGGCAATTCCGTACGTTTGACTCCACAACAAAGGCTAACGTGAAATTTGCAATCCCAATTCTACACGCTGCAGAAAAGGCCACTCCACCTGCACTCCTATCCATGCCCATACTACCTTAAGTATTGGAATACCGAATCTTATCGTAAGGGCTTAACTGAGTATTCTGCATGTGCAGAACATACTGACAGGTGTTTCCATGTGCACGGAGATCTTTAAATCTTTATTAAATGAGGATCAGACTCAAACTTATTTTATTGGTTATGATTTTTCCCCAATTATGCAGATCACAATCTGGCTATTTGCTGTCACCTGTTCTATATTCTTATGTTGTAATTACAATGTTGTTGCAAGGCTAAATGATTAGAACAAGGCACCCAACTGCACTTTAAATTATCTGTATGTCTTGCAGTCCTTATGTCCAATAACACCTACAATATATCTTTGTCAGAGGAAGAACTGTAACTTATATCTATAATGTCTATTTAATGATTAAGTGAAAAGTTCAGTGCCTGGCGACACAAAGGCATTAAATTAATTTGTTTTATTGTTAAATTGACTTGGCATTAGGCTGCGAGGGGGAAAACTTAGGGTTAGATTGCTGGGTGGGATCCTGGGATCGACTGCTATGCCCCAACATCAAACTTTTATCCTCACCCTAATCCTTCCCTTCCATTACCCTAACTCTTACCCTCCCTTCTCTGCAGCCTGACCCTAACCTTCCCCTTTTACAATCCATCCCCTCTCTGCAGCCTAACCCTAAGATTCCCTTCTATGCTGCTTTCCCTTCCCGCAGCCTGACCCTAAGGGCCTGATTCAATTGAGCGCGTATTTTTTTTAAAAATACGCAGCCTCAGCGCGAAAAAATACGCACGATTCAATTAAAAATGTCTGCCTGTCTCCACCACGCGTTAATTGGACCATGAGCGTATTTTTTGTGCTTCCCTCCCCCTATAAAATACACGCGTGTCTGCCACTTAACCATTGCATTGGTTACCTGTCATGAGTGCCTCTGCTGTGTTTTGCCTCTGTCCATCAGATCGATGCCACTTGATTGATGCCATTATGCCCACCTCCCTAATGTAGCAGCACTGTACAACTTCACCTTTTCTCTGCGTTATTCTTTTCTGCATGATCCACATCAAAGTAGTCATTCCAGCAACTTGCATCACTGTCAGTTTGGCATGTAGTATTTGTAATATGACAAGATGCGCCCTCTGCAGTACTCTTCATTACTTTTAAATCCGAAACAGGTTCCTTATGAAAGAACTTCCAAAAGTGTAAAAAAAAAAAAGTTCTTCTAAAATAAAATTTTTGGGGTTCTTTTTGATCATCCTATCCACATAAACGAGCTGCATTACAAATACATAGCAGTGGGAAACACACGCACACACGGGGAGAACATGCAAACTCCACACAGATAAGGCCTTGTCCGAGAATCGAACTCATGAAGTGAGTGAAGCGAAGTTAACGATCGCTGGGTGTTGTCTGTGATGTTTTTTTTTAAGGATGTCCCTAGATGATGATGATGATTAGCCCTGGTACCTTTGCCAGTGGGTACCAGAATAGATGTTGTAAAAGGTGGATATTTATTAAATGTGTCCCCTTGTTTGAGATTAAAAATGATTATGAATGAATACATTATTATTATTCTGCATTAGTAGACCATAGCCCCTCCCATATTTTCTCTGTGGTATATTAATTAAAATTACCCTGCAATATAACAGTTGTAAAGAAACTGCTGCAAAATGTCATATCCGCTAAGCACAGATACCTAATAGAAGGGCAGCCTGCGGGGCTCTCATCCACACAAGAATGATAGATTTTAATTTATTTATTTTGTTCTTGGTTAGTTTAAAGTAAACCTTAAAATGTCAATAAATAAATGAGAATGAGACTTGGTGTATATAAGTAAGATATAAGTATTTTTTTCATGTAACTCTAATATAGTAGCACATTTTTAAAGGTTACATTTTTTCCCTTACATATTACTTGTACAGCAAAAAACCTGATCTTTGTGCTCCCCCTAGTGATGAAATGGAGATTGAAATGAACGAAATCTAGCCAATGTCACTATTGGCATTGGACTAGATCCACAGGTCTGTACAAAAGCCCACTTACACACGCAAAGTGCGTAAGTGGGCTCTATGGACTGGGAGGGTGCATGTGCCCACCAGATGTTATCAGGTTTACTAACATAACTTCCATCATACGGAACTCAGGTCCTTACTATGGATTTTAAGAGCAAAGGGGCTATGCTTCCCCTCTGCCCGCAAAGGTGGGCGGGGGAAAGCATCTAAATTATACAGAGATGGCGGGAAATCCCACTTATGCGCATAAGAGGTTGGACAGATAACTGATCCGCAAGTGTGACCTTATGGCAGTGTAACGCACACCTTTATGAACAAGATGGGAAGTTTACTCCCCTCTCTCATGCAGATTTAAACACCCCACACATATGGGAAACATGCGGGTGTGTGGATCCAGTCTATTGTTTGTTTGTTTTTACCCCTACAACTTATTTTCCATATTCATGTAGGACTGGATCCAGACTTCCACATTTTTTCAAGTTCTTTCTTTTGTCCTAAATATTTTGTTTAGGTTCTCTTCTAGTTCTGTGCCATTGGCTCCTCTGGTTTAAACAGCAGCATTTTTGTGGTTGTGAAGCTGTGAGGGAGGGGGTATACAGCACTCTGTGGGAACCATTTTCTTATTTTGTATAACCTGCTATTGTATATAATAGTGGGTATGAGGGTCATTATAAACAACAGTTTCTATTTCAGAACCTTTCCATGCAATGTAAATACTTGTGCAGCATACAGACAGGGCAATGAGGTAATTAGATGCTCTAGAACACGTTTAACTGTGCAGTATTTTATTATCTAGACCAAACCCCTGAAGAGTAGTCTGATTAAGAATTACTTCAAATGTGTACATATATACTTGAGGGAAAATTTATGTTTTTATTGTTTCAATCAACATTTAGGGTGCTGCTGGTTTGTTTACATTCCATTTCTACTTTTTATCCCAGGGTTAATGTAATTTTTTCTGCAAATTGGATTGATCTAACAAAGAGTTGGCTTGTACATTGTAAATAAAGTTTGAAAATGCTGATATTATCCACTAAGAAAAGGAAATGGAATTATTATTATTCCTGTTCAGAACATGTGACCCTGTGTTTTTGCTCTCTCTGATGCGTTGTTGCTCTCTTCCTCAGGTGTTCGGGTTGTTGGTGTGGGCACTGATCGCAGGCTCTGAATATTTCCGGTTTCCTGCTTTTGGCTGGGTGATGTTTGTAGCAGTGTTTTATTGGGTCCTGACTGTATTCTTTTTTATTATATACATAACAAGGGCTTACACAAGAATCCCTAAGGTGCCATGGACATTAGTAGTGAGTACATGCTTGGAATTTTTATTTTTTTTAATATATATATATATAAATAAATGTATTAAAGTATCAGTTCTCTTCTTTGGATTCACTGCGGGGAGCCTCTGTTCCAGATGGCTAAAGTAAGTGCTTGGGCAGAGCCATTTCCTGCAAGTGGGCCCACCAATACCCTCCATGGCACGTGCCAACTATAAAATATCACTAGTAATAATGATGGAGTTCAGCAAGTGATTTTATTTTTTGCTGGTTGCAATCGGACAGTACAATAAACATTAACTAAAGCAAAGCTGTACCTATTTAGGCAACTTAAGGTGGTCGTCTGAATAAATATTTTCGGTTCTGTGCATTAGGGTGGTGGTTTGTAGGTAGATGCTGTGTGGCACCAAAGCATTGGTTCGCCACTGTATGCATTAGATGTTGTACAATTATTACTAGGGAGACAAATTACTATGGCATGTATATTATTATTGAAATTGTTACATTTTAATTTCACAAAACATTTAGTTCCATTTTTACACAATTGAAAACCTTTTAAACATTAAGGAATCATTTTCGATAAAGAAAACTGTGCTGATTCTTTTTAGGAAAGCACTGTGAATTAAATGTAAAAGGAGAGCGGGGGATTTTTTTTACATCCTCCACATCATTCTCGGCTTATAAAGGAATTAGCTGTAATACTTTAGGTTAGGAGTCATTAGAGTGCTTATTTTTTATAATAACCCCCCCCCCTCATTCTTTTTTTATTGACTTACCCCCCCCCCCCTTCACTTAATGGATTTATGTTAAACTCAGGAAATGACAGCTCCAAGATTAAATTGTATGCTTTATTACAGTGAAGAGTTAATTTCCTATACCTCTATTGACCTAGGTTTGTTGGGAATTAAACCTTTTGCAATTGGGCATTTGTGGTTTTTATACATGAATCTCACAAAAGGCACAGAGAAAGCAATTCTAAATCTTTCAATGAGGTCATTGCTTGTACAATTGCAGAAAATTGCCTTGATAATTTGAGTTAATTTAATAATATAGCCAAGTCAGAAAATGTTAGTTGAAATGAAATTAAAAGTGCTAATATAGTATTTTTGTTCACTGTGTTTAGGGGTATGCCTTGTACAATGCAAGAGTTGTTAAAACATTCAGCCGTTATCATTTTTTTTTTTTTTTTTT
>WWET01002946.1:77482-94431 GCA_011038615.1 Limnodynastes dumerilii | reverse complement strand
AGACGCTGCTGCAGATCTATGCACTATGCTGCTCTGACAGCTTTGAAGGTATTCTTCTAGCTGTCAGAGCAGCTTTATACATAGATCAGCAGCAGCGTCTATTACAAGGATAGGGAGCCATTCAGCTTGCTGATTGGCTCCCTTAAAATATCGTTTTAAAATATCGTTTGAAATCAAACCTGTTGAAAGCTCAAATAATCGCACCAGAGCGTTTCTGGTGCGTTTTATTTGACGTTTCAAAAATTGATCTGCACCATACATTAGAGCAATTATTTGCCCGATCACCCAATAATTGGGAGATCGGGACGATAATCGTCTGGAGTATGGCCAGCTTTAGTGTTGGATTCTCACTTAAGAATAATGCTCCTTAAGTGCGTAGTTATAAGAACCTAGCTACTACGCATGCGTAGTAATTATTTGACGCTATCTAGGTACCATTTCGTTATGTAGATTGCGTATGTGCGGCCTTTATATACGTACCAAAATGGTATGTAGATAGCGTAAAATAGTTACTACGCATGCGTAGTAGCTAGGTTCTTATAACTACACACTTAAGAAGCATTGGGGAAGATCCAGAACTGCGTCCGTCTATGGGCCCCCTGAGAACAGGGGGCCCTGTTGCATTCATCCTGCACCCAGGGTTGGCAGGGGAAGGGGGGCCATTCAACATCTATTTCTTCTCTCTAAGATCTTCCGGAGGGAAGAAATAGATGCCGAATGAGCCCCCCCTTCCCTTGCGGTGGGACTGTCCCTATTCCTGGCCCGAAAAGGGGTGGGGCTTACAGCGCTGTTAGGCTCCACCCCCTTTGAGGTCAACGAATCGGGACAGGACCTGTCTCAGTGGGGGTGGGGGGGCTATGTACAAATCCTGCACAAGGGTCCCCTCACTTTTTAACATGCCCCTGCTTTGACAGTGGCTGATGGCTTGTAATATAGTTAAAATGTGCATAACTAATGTTTCCTTTTTGAAGAGGACAAGAATTAAGGAATTTGTTCCTTGGTCTGAAGTTTTGGTTTTTTCATTTTTTTTTTTAAATCAGGAAACAGGAAAAATTACTTCCTTCATTGGGGTAGATCCTGAACAACGTCCGCGAGTGAATTTACACTAGCTGCTAGTGTAAATTCACACAGTACTTACTGCGCATGTGCACGGCAGATGTTACGCCACGTAAGGCATAGCATAAGGGGCCGTCACGTATCAGTAGCGCATCAACTTATGAAGCGGTGTGTAAGCCATACGTCACCATTATTTACGCTTCAAAGGTGGGGTAAGGCATTTAAATCGTACAGTATGGGCGTGCTTTGCAGTGTAGCTACGTGTGTGAAGTCCGTCTGCTAGTGGTAACGCAGCGTGATATTAAGGTAGGGTATGGAAAGTGTAAGGCGCCTAAAATACGTACATGAGGGTTGTGCCGAGGGGAGTGCATAGAAGGTACACTAGTGTAAGCACGCAGCATAGTAGAAGCTTAGCTCTGGATCTGGCCCATTATGTCAAAGAAGAATCCTTTGTTTGGTCATCATAAATAGCTTTTGTCCCTGTCAAAAAGGTGTTAAACACTAATAAGAACACTTAACTTAAATTGCTTTTGCCATTGTCAGTTTTTATAAATAATACAAATAGATTCCTAGCTAGCATAAGGAGATAATAATTAACGTCTCCACTTTGGAGGCAAAATGCCACATGCTAAATTTAAAAAATACATCTAAAGGGCCCCAAAAATTAAATACTCAAAGGAAAAGACATGCTTGTGTAACACCATTACAGTAGTCACCTTATAATGGTCAGCAAATATAACCACACAGGAGCTACACTTGAGGGCTAGATAATTCATCATGGGGACTGAGGTATGTTACTTTTTCATCCAACAGATAGATTTCAAAACCTAATTCCCACATTTTTTTGTGTTGCCCTTGACCGATTGATCTGACATTTAGATAACATGGAATGCTGGAAATGCATTTGAGTAGGAGAGATGGAGAGAAGAGTCTCCCTTGGCAGATGACCTTTTTACTACATGCCCATAATACAAAGGAAGCAGTTTTTCTAGACAAACTGGAGGAATATAAAATGGACTCCTGATACACTCAATTATGTCAACTTTAGCATTCCTCTTTACTTATACATTTAGCGTTTTCCTGTTGCAAACTATTCTAGAAGAACTTAAAAGTAGAAACGGCTCCCATTATCATTTCTGTATGTTTGTAGTATGCTTAAAAGGATTAGCTTTTTTTTGGATTGTGTTCTTTTCGACAAAGCATTTTGAAAATGTGTATGTTCTAATAAAAGACTAAAAACATCAGACCGGATCCAAACCTTGCACACACTCCGTCCAGGTGTGGGTCCCCCTTTAGAATGGCCCTATTCCGATAGGGCCGTTTTCTCCCAGCCAGTTTCGAATTTTGAACTGGCTGGGATATCGATTGATTATGCCTCAATGAGGCATAGCAATCGATCCCTGGAGCACTGAACACGGTGCTCCAAAAGGTAAGTGGCAAAAGTAACCCTAACCCTTCCCCTAATTCTAACCCTAGCTCTCCCCTTCTATTACCATAACCCTACACTTTCCCGCAGCCTGACCCTAACACTAACCCTCCCTTCCCCAAAGTCCCCAGAGAGGTTACTTACCTTTCCTGGTGGTCCACTGAAGCTGCGGGTCCGGTGGCAGAGGTGTTTTAAAAATTTTTGTGAAAATGAATGGGTGAGAATGCGATAGGCATAGTCACCTATTCTGAACACAAAATTCTATATTAGATGGGTATTCGAAATAGGGACAGCCAAAAAGGAACTTTCGCTGATCCCTATTTTGCGATTCCATCTTTCTAAGCGGGGACTTCCACCGGTACATGCGGGGGGTCTGGCAGTACGCACGAGATTGCGGAGTGAACTCCCTCATCACTACCCTTTCTAGTATGGGCAGTTAAGCTGCCATAAGCCTGCCTTAAGTGAAACGTGCAGTTCAGTGGTCCATACAATCGCGGATCTGTGAGTATCTAAAAAACCTGTCTATAATGTAAAATTTTCCCTATTTCGTACTTCGTGCGGACGAAGGGGAAGAACCGGCCCGCCCATCAGTATAGCCCACTTAGCACACTTTGCGTGTGTAAGTGGGCTAATGTTCTAAGGCGTCGGTCTGACCCATCCTTATTAAATTGTAACAACCCCTTTCCTAAGGTGGCGTTGACATCTGTAGAATATAACCTCTGTGCACACTCCAGATATGCTAAGGACTGAAACAGAAGAGATAGCATTTACACTAACCTCATTCTTCTTAATCTGCTCCTTTCTGCTCTTCCCACTTTGCTACCTGTCCTCTTGATCCTGTACCTTCACAAGTCAGTCGATGTCTATCTTCTGTGCTTATTCCTATCCTAACTACAATCTGCAATTTCTCTCTCTACTGGTATCTTCCCCTCTTTATTCAAGCATGCACTGATTACCCCAATTCTGAAAAAACAAAACTTCCTTGCCCTGCAAAGCTGCTTGAAAGACTTGCCTACACTCGCCTTTCTAGCTTCCTCTTCTCACACAATCTTCTGGATCCTCTTCAGTCAGAAACTGCACTGACCAATGACTTAGGACCTGATTCACACTTAAGAATTCTTCCGATTTTAGGTGCGTATATATAAGAACGGATGCACTGCACATGCGTAGTAACTCTTTTTTTTACGCTATTTGCGTTGGACTTAAGTTCGCAAATTCCCTGCTTACACACGACGAACTTAAAATCTGTAGGTGCGTAGTAACATACGCAAAAATGGGCATTTTATGAATAAGTAGCTAGGCAGATATGAAGATCTGGGTGGAGAGAGGTATTTAAATGACCAAATGAAGGCGCGTTTATGCAGTTACATTCCTAAGTAGATGTCCTACGCATTTAAATGCAAACCTACAGTTAAGGGTGCCCTATGGCACTCGTAAATCACATAAGAACCTGAAAACCGGGGGCATGCTGAGGGAGTTTCATAGCTGTTAGTTGCGTATATTTAGAAACCTATCGCGTTCTTAAGTGTGAATCAGGTCCTTAATCACTGCAAAATCTAAAGGACACTATTCTCTCCTAATACTACTGGATCTTTCTGCGGCTTTTGATACTGTTGACCAATCTCTTCTCATACAAATGTTACAATCGCTCTGTATTCGGGACACAGCTCTCTCCTGGTTCACATCCTACTTATCTAATCGCTCTTTCGGTGTTCGCTTTTCTGGATCCACATCCCCTGCTCTTCCTCTATCTGTTGGAGTACCGCAAGGCTCAGTGTTGGGTCCATTGCTATTCTCTATTTATACAACTTCCCTTGGAAAGCTAATAAAGTAATTTATGACTGCACCTGCATACATATCCTAACTCATCTCAAGATATATCCCAGCTCGTGCTCTTAGATCCTCACAGGACATACAGCTCTCCTCCACACTAAACAAATGCTCTGATTCCCGGTTACAGGACTTCTCTTGGGCTGCACCCACTCTCTGGAATAACCTTCCTCACTCACTAAGACTATGCTCTACTCTCCAAACTTTCAAGCTTTCCCTCAAAACTCACCTCTTCAGACAAGTGTACCAAATTCCACAACCTACTTAACATTTGACTACACTATTATTTACAACAACTTTATTATATGACCATCACTTCATGATTACACCAAACTTCTTCTCTTTCATTCTATACTAAAATTCCCCTCATTTCTGTTACTAACACTGCTGTGTGACTGGACCATACAGACCACTGAGCACTTTTACCATGCAAGCTGGCTGGTCTGTTGTGTGATTATATAGCACTTTCCCTTATGTATCAATCCCTAATATCCTATAGACTGTAAGCCTGTGGCAGGGCCCTCTTACCCATCCAGTCTATCTGTTACCACCCTGTCCTGTTTATAATGATTGTTAAAATTGGAAAGCGCTATGTAATCTGATGCCGCTATATAAAAACCTGTTAATAAATAAATAAATTCTTGAGAAAGCCTTCGGTGTTAACGTACACCTTGCAGCCCTCGGACTGAATTCACAACCCCGTGCTTGATCCACATACATCCTTAATTTCCCGATACTAGCTACTACGCATGCGTAGTAACTATTTTGCGCAATCTACGTATCGTATCGTATGATACGTAGATTGCGCAAAATAGTTACTACGCTGCGTATGTGGATCAAGTACAGGGTTGTGAATCCGGCCCCTCATCCATAATATCCCCAGCAGTCTGCTAGACACGATTAGTGATGACCCTTTGGATTTCTCTGCTTGTAAGTTTTGGTGACAGGTTCGGTGCAAACTACGTTTCTCCAAATATCTTATCTTGTCCCACATTCATACACACTCCTGACTTTCCAGAAGCATCTCGTGCAATTTTTTCTTTTTATTTAAGTTTATGGTCTCCTGCTTCTTCCAACCAATGTATAAGCAAATTTTTGATTATTTTGCCCCACAATCTAAATTTCTTAATGCCGTCACACCAGCTTATATCGTATATCTACCTCAATATTGTACATGAACTCTAATATTCATACACCTGAATAGAGTTAACAGATTCAGTGCTCACTGATATAATATAGGTGCATTATAGGCTACACTTAGGGCCAGATTTACTAAGCTGCAGGTTAGTTAAAGTGGAGATGTTGCCCATGGCAACCAATCAGATTCTTGCCGCACCAACCCCCAATCCTGGCAAGCCCCACTTGGTTCCTAAAAAAATGCTCCTGTACTGTGGATTGCCTCTGGAGGAACTCCCATTCCCTTACAGATTGTCTCCAATTCAAGTTAATCCTCTCCTATATATAATGTTTCTAACACATACATACACACAGAGTAGGGTTAATTTATTTAGCGATTAACCTGCCAGCATGTTTTTGGAGTGCGGGAGGAAAGCATTGCACCTGAAGGGAACCCATGCAGTCATGGGAAGAATGTGCAGATAAGGCCTAGACCGGGAATCAAATTAATGACTTCAGCGCTGTGAGACACAAGTGCTACTCACTGAGCCACCGTGCTTTGGCTTTTACTACCACCACTATGCGACGACACTCAATTCTCTCTTTCCTCCCCTGACCTCTCCCCCTCTCTCCTGTCTAAAGTCTCAGACTGCCTCTTAGCCAACCCCTCATCGATGTCCCAGTGTTTTCTTAAGCTCTTCTTAACATGGACAAAGCAGAAATCATAGTCTTGCCTCCTTCGCATATTCCTCCTACGCCGACTATCTCCATTTCTATTGGCGACTCCACCATCTCGTCCTTCACTCAAGCCCGCTGCCTGGGTCATCCTTGACTTCTCACTTTCCTTCACCCCCCACATCTGCATGCTTTTACTGTCCTGTAGCTTTAATCTCCACGACATAACTCGCATCAGACTCTTCTTAACCACAAATGCCACTTGTCCCCTCGGTACAATATCATCTGCTCTATAAGGTATGTTCTTTTGAGGCCAAATCCGCTGAATTTACTCAGGATTGGTATAGGATATTAGACCATTGCTCATCCTCCTTGATAGATTTGATTATTAAAGAGAGAAGTAGAGAGTTGAAGGAGTTATCTAAGGAAATTGAGGACTTAGAATCCCTACTAAACCCGTGTATAGAGTTACCTGGGAGATGGAGGATATTATTAAGCTTAGGATTCAGAAGAGAGAACGGGCAATTACAGAAAAGAAGTTTAAAAAGTTTAAGAGAGATACAATAAATTATAGGACAGGTACTCAATATTTAAGATTAGAGAAAGGAGGTAAAAAGAAAATCGAGCAAAGAGTGGAAACTCTACTGGAGGATATTATTAGAAATGAGGAATCATCATTAATGGAATTTAGGGAAGAGAAAGAAAGTAATAAGGGGGGAAAATGGGAAGAAAATTAAGGACAGTGTAAGGAAAGATGAAGGTTTGAAGAAAGTAAAGAATAATAAACATTTAAATAATCAGAAGAAAGAAGGAGGAAGGAGAAGTAGAGAAATTTCAAGAAGTACCAGAAGGGAGGGTAATCAGAGAAATGAAAGGAGTCCAAGGAGGAGTTCTAGAAGAAATTCAAATAGTCCCAGGAGGGGGAAAGAGGGAGAGAAGAAGAGGGAAGAAGGAGTGTAAGAAGGGATTCTAGAAGGAACTTAAGAAGTCCCAGGAGGGGAAGAAGTCAAAGAAGAGAGGAGGATAATAGGGTAAGAAGTAAAAAAAGAGAGGAGGATAATAGGAGGGGAGAGGGTAGAAGTCGTGAGAGAACAGGGAGAATGGAAGGAAGAAGTCCCAAAAGACAGAGGAATGAAGGAAGAAGTTGTGAAAAAAGAGTGAAGAGTCCCGAAAAGAAGGAGGGATATAGATCATAGAAGGAGACACTCTAGAAGCCCATTAAGTAGAGGTGAACATCAAGGAGGGAGAAGAAGTCAAATAGACCATCAAAGAGGGAGGGAAGATGATAGAAGGGAAGATTACAGAGGATTTGAAGAAAGAGGATGGAGGGAATACGAACACCCCCCAGGGCGAGAAGGAAGGGACTATAGAAAGCTTGAATATAGAAGGAGAGAAGGGGATAGAACAAGAGAGGATGAACGTAGGTATAATTTTTTGTGGTAAATGCCCCTAGATGTGAGATTATAAATATGGAAAGAGGGGCAAAAGAGGGGAGGGCACCACTAAGGAGTATAGGAAACAAAGGATTAGAACCTTCTTTGAACAGAAGAAAAAGAGAAAAGGGAAGAAAGGTCATTTGGAAGAAGAAAAAGTTAGAATCTTTAACTTAAGTAATTATGTGTTATCCAAAGAGGAACAGGAGGTACTAGATAAAGGGTTAACATTTGCCCCCAGTGATAAGATCAAGGACTTTAGTCTATATATCGACTTTCAAAAGTTTATCCGCAGTTTGACGTTTAAAAAAATTTTTAAAAGGAAGGAAGAGGAGAACAGGGTTAAAGGGAAAAAGGAATTGGGGAAGGAGAATGAAGAAGGGAAAAAGTTTAGAAAGAAGTCCGCATTCTTTCCCCATCATTTTAAGGTGACATGGATTAATTCCTTTAATGATTTAGTAAAGGAAGAATTTGAAAAGACTGAAAAGAAAGGAAAAAGAATGAGAGGAAATTTAACAGCTAAGGAAGGAAAAGCCTTAAAGAATTTAAAACAGAATAAAGACATAGGGGTAAATCCAGAACTACGTCCGTCTTCCATAGACGGACGTAATTCAATGAACAATAGCTACTACGCATTCAATAGTCTCCGGCGTGAATTCCCCAACAGTTAATTTATCAGAAATGGTGGATTTCCACCTTCAACCACTGATGGGAAAAATCAGGGCGTACCTGAAAGACACGGGACACATTATTAGAAAATTGGAGGAGGTTAAGATAGAGGGAAGCTTGCATATGGTCACAGATGTAAGCTCCCTCTATACGATCATCCAACATCAGAAGGGGATTGAAGCCACCAAGTGGCTGTTGGAGACCACAGATATGAACGAGGACAAAAAGGAGTTCATACTTAAAAGTATGGAGCTTTACGTTTTTTCTTATTCTGACATGTGTCATAGATATATCGATGACGTCATTTTCCTGTGGAAGGGTGAGAAAGAGTCCTTGGATGCATTTTGTAACCAATTAAATAATAATGAGGGGGGTATTAAATTAAGTTTCAATATCAGTTGTGAGAAAATTGACATCTTGGATCTGACTATTTATAGGGAAGAGAACAGAATTGAGACTAGAACATTCAAGAAACCCACTGATACGAATTCATTCATACCTCAGGGTAATAATCATCACCCTAGATGGTTGGGGTCAGTTCCAAAAAGTCAGTTACACAGAATGAGAAGAAACTGCTCAAAAAAGAAGAATATCAGATACAAGAGGAAAAACTAGTGGACCTATTTGTAAAGAAAGGATATAGGGAAGAAAACATTAGGAAAAAATTTCAGATGATAGAAATGTTGGATAGGAAGAAACTAATCAAAGAGAAGAAGAAGAATAAAGGAAGGAAGAGGAAAGGGATAGTTCCTTTTGTCACACAATACAATGTGGACTATAGAAAAATAGAAAAAGCTGTAAGGAAACATTGGGATTTATTACAGAAAGATAAAGATTTGGAGGGTATAATACAGGAAAGACACAATTTTATATACAGAAGGGCAGAAAACATCAAGAACCATGTGGTCAGGAGTAACACATCACAGCCAGAGAAGAAAAAGGGGATCACCAGTAAAGGTTTTTTTAGGTGCATGAATTGTATGTTGTGTAGAACCATTAAATCTAAGGAAAATAAAATATAGTCGTACAATGAGAGGTGAACAGGAAAGATTGTAAAGATTAGGGATTTTATAACTTGCAACTCAAAAAACTGCATATACTAAATAGAATGCGAATGCTCCCTGCAGTATATTGGTAGGACCTCACGGAAATTAAAAGAGAGGTGGGGGGAGCACCTGAGAAACATCAAGAAGGGGGATGTTTCCCACCCACTACCTGCTCATTTTAAGAAGTTCCATGGATGCAAAGTAGAAGCCATTAAGAAATGTATTGGTATTAAACACATTGGAGGCAATTGGAGAAATGGAGACACCAAGGGTGCACTGGCAAAAGCAGAAATGGAAGTTATTTTTAGGAATGGGTCTTTACATCCGGAAGGTCTCAATAATCAATTTGAGCTTAAATGGTTTATAGACATCCAGCATCTTATTATAAAACCTCAAGATCACCTTCTATTTTTTATTTGTTTCAACAGTAATGTAATAGCACTACCCTCCCCACTTAATTTAATTTTAGAATAGCACCTTAGCCCCCCTTTTTTATGTCACTATTGAGGGACAACAGTTTTTTAACAAGTACAAGAGTAAAAGTACCACCAAAAATAGCACTATAAAACTGAAGATTTCATTCATGTATCAATTAGCATTAGCACTTTATAATATAAAATGTAGAGTACACTAAGTTCAGACAGAAGTTTTACTAGTATAGTGAACGGCGTAGGTAGCGCTAATCTTAATACTTGTCAAAACCTCTTAATAAGTTAGTAACAGATCGTATACAAGGTGGAAATTTTTCATGCAAAACAAATAAATGTGCAGTTTTAAACCGTTGTGTACTGTGTTCTTTGGTGTTAGTCAGGGTTGTCGATCTGCATATAGAAGTTCAGTAAATTAGAGTTGGTAATCCTAGCGATGCTGTAAATATTTACAGCACAGAGTGAAATAAAGTTACAGTTAAGGTAGTGTCTTATAGAGAAAGTATGTAGCAGCTCACCGATCAGCTGTAAGACGCGTTTCGTCTTCTGCAAGACTTCCTCAGGGTGGATTGTTTATCCGCATTTTTTATTTAAATAAACCTTGTTTTACGGTACACACGAGGGTGTCTCTTCTTCTTTTTATCCCTGTTTTTCCTGCCTGAAACTGGTCCCCCCCACCCATACCAGTGAAACTTCTGTCTGAAATTAGTGATTATTGATACATATTAATAATGGGTATTATATGTATTGTTTTTTTGGAAACATACGTTTTGTAGTATATGCTGCTTTGAACTGTAATTATCACACACTTAGAGCTGGAGATAACTCTTTGTAAACAAATACACTAAGTTTAGTCACTACTAGAAGGTGACACTTTCCCACACCTAAAAATCTAGCACAGTATGCACTTACATTTTACCAGCACATTGTTAGGAGTTCAAATAAGGATTTATCTTTAATAAATAACACCCAGCCCTTTATATGTCACTATAAAAAGACATCCCCCCTTTTCAAAATAAAGCACTTAGCCCCATGAAAAAAAGCACTCAGCACTTTTAGAGTAAAAGGAGAGGAACCTTAATTAATAGAAGGAGGAAGTAGTCTCCGTGATTATGTATGCTCTAGCACTTCATTATTTATTTCACAGAAAAGAACCCGTTATAAAATCCCCTGAAGCATCAAATATGGGTGAATCAGCTCGTAGTGGGCACTATAGTAAGAAATAAGGAGGAATAGGAGAATTATTTGGGAAGGTTTGAACCCATTCATTGGGACGATATAGAGGAATAGCTCCCTAATTGTTCGTTAAAAGGAAGAGGTAGAAGTTACGGTTATTGCATAAGTACTGATCTTTGAGAATTGCCCAAGGTTTTTCTTGTTATTTGCTATGCAACACTTCGGACACTAGGACCCTGAAGTTATTAGGAGCAGGAAAATACTTCAGCCATCAGAGACTTCCCCTTAAGAAATTTTATACAAGGTCGAATCCAATTTAGAAAAGACTAGGAGAGATTAAAACTAAACCGCATTTTATTGAGGACTAACAAGGAATCAACTATGAAACTTTGAAAATAACTTACGTTTGTTACTTTTGTTGCAGTATAATGTCTAGAGCACTAGGACCCGAAGGTATCACATAGGGGGAACGATATATATATCCACTAGGATTTGGCAACATTTATAGACAACAAGATTGTTTATTTATAATTTATTACGGCAGGATGTGTCTAGCAAAGTTTGTAATTATGTCCGGTTTTAGAAAAAGGTGTTTTGGACTCACTACTTAATGATATGAAAAACCAGAGATCTGCGAGGGATTTTTTAAGACTTTTAATATGTAAATAAGATGGTTTATTTGCAATTACCACACTATAATGTTCTGAAGGTATTGGATTAAGGTAGAGGGATTGGGAAATGGTATGAGAATGAATGGTAATAATTGAGAAATAATAGACGATATCAGATGACGTCAGAGAACTTTAAAAGGAAAGCGCTAAGATTACCCCGTATACACCTTGAAAAAGAATCTAACGATTTGAAACGCGTTGGTGGAGGGAGGGACTGCCCTGAGAACTACGGATTGTGATCCCTATTTTTTCTCTCCTCACTTTAATATTTGCTGCAGTTGTGGGACCATGGACTGTATGCTAACTTAAGTAAGGTGTTGTAAACATTCTTTGGAGATAGAGGGTAGGTGGAATCTATTCTGAGGCAGTGGGGCTACCCCCCTTATTCTACCGGGGTGAGGATTGGGGACACAAGCAAGGAGAAAGGAGATCTTTATTATAAGAAGCAGTTTTTATTGTAAGAAATAACTTTATTTATTTTTTCCGTTTTTATTGTGGATGATAACCCCGTGAAATTGTTTATTAAAAGATGTTGAACTTTAAGAATTAAGAACAGAGAGTGTTACTGTCCAATGAACATATGTAATATATAGTCGTTGAGGCACAGTTGATCTGAGGTTGCCTGAAGGTCTATTGTGGTAGAAGCTTCTCACCTTGGAAACCTGGAAGAGAGGAAAAGAAACTACTTACGGAGTTGTTTAAAAAGAGAGATCAAATGTGAGTAGTTTAAATTGGTAAGAAATTCACATTGAATATTGAAGGATCTACACAAGGCATTCTTCTCTTTTTCCACTTAGGATTTCTTTTCGGAGGAACCATATTTGGAGGGACGAAATCGGATGCAACTTGGGAGGAAGGAAAGAAACTACTTACAGAGCAATTTGGAAAAACACATCAAATGTGAGTAGTTCTAACCAGTAAAATTTCCGTTGTCTGCACAGGACGTTGTTCTCTTTTTTGTTTCGGGGCCGCATCCGGAGGAGTGGTGGTGAACGACATGGAGGAAACGCAGAGAGATTAGGAGGCCCTAAAAGGATCAGAGAATTATCAGAGAATTATCCCACACACTAATCGAACAAGAGGAGGGCATTGGGCCAGATCCAGAACTACGTCCGTCTTCCATAGACGGACATAGTTCAATAAACGATACGCAGATTACGTACAATAGCTACTACGCATGCGCAGTAGCTACTGTTTATTGAACTACGTCCGTCTATGGAAGACGGACGTAGTTCTGGATCCGGCTCATAGTGAGTAGAATTCTGACAGAGAGGTACTTACCTGTATGTTACGGAGTCACACATGATTTTCTCTTCTTCCTATGTACCGTTTCCTGGACTGAGGACCTAGAGGCAAAGTATAAGAAAAAGAAAGTGAACAGACTAGAAAATTCCTGACTTCATTTTCTCAAGAAAGAAAAACATTGACTTTTGTATGAACATTTAGAATATCATTATTGAAATTTAATGGACACTTTATGAACAGAGCTGCTTATTTATTCTGAAGAGAGAATGTGGGAATAACATTTCACTAGGCGCTGAGATTATCTGGTGTTCACCACTGTTGTATTATAATTGGTATACTCCCTTTTTTGGGGGGGATTTACTTTAGGGGTCAAGGAAGGTATTGACCTAGGGAACCTCTACTCAGCAGCCTTTGGGGAGCGCAGGGCTTTTCTATGCATTACCTACTTGTTCAATTTCTAAGTGTTAAATCGCCCGTCTTTTAACATAGTCGCCTTACTTTGCCGAAGTCATGCGAGATGACGCCACACAACCTCTATAAAATGTCATGTGGGATCAAGCTGAAGCCACCATTTTGTGTTGCACACTGTGGACTGAACCTGTGGAGACTTTCAAGTGCATTGAAGTTTCAGATTTCCGGTTTTGTTATAAAGATTTGTCTACTTACTGACATGTAAGTTATGATATGTACACACTGAGTATTGTCTTTTCTGACTGGTTTTTCAGTGTTTAAATGTGTCTGTGATTTTGTCCTACTGTGTAAGTGTCTTTTTCTCTAACTTGTTCGACCTGTGTCTCTGTATGTGTTCTATTGTGAAGTTTTTGCCAGATGTCTGTTTATGTGTCCTCTCCTGTGGCATGTTTAGAATTTGTAGTTAAACTTTGGTATTAAATTGAGTCCAGTACTGTGTAATGTTCAAAGTTTTAATATTTTAGAATTAGTTCATTTTCACATATCTCAAAACTAACAACATGAAACACATGTATGATACATGATAATTTCATTGTTTTAATAATTGTAATCTTTAATTTCTAATGTCTGTGCGTTGTCTTTACTGTAGAATGACTCAAAAAATGGCGCCAAGACATCTTCATGGTGATTCAGATTCAGAGGAGAGTGATGAGGAGCAGGCTCCACCTCCCAAGAAAACAAAGACCGGCCAAAAAGTCAGATTCTTTTTTGATGAAAATTGTGCCCTTGTTGATGGTATTATGGCCGTCTATGATGATGTCCTGGGTGACAATGCCGTCACAGCATCATATGTCCGCAAGACCCAATTGTGGAGAGCTATTGTTGCATCAGTCAATGCTGTAAGCATGCACAACCGTTCGGAGCATACCTGCCGCAAAAGGTTCTCCAACATAAAGAGGAAACTCCATGATAAGATTATAGCTGAAAGGGAAGCAGCCAGAAAAACAGGTGGTGGCCCATCAAAATCATTTAAATATTCCTCATACGAGGAGAGAATGAAGTCCATTTTTTCCGAGGAGGCCCTCCAGGGTGGTTAATGTCTTGGATACTGATGGCCCTAACTTAGAAGGTATTATTGATTGTGTTCTTAAATTTAAATGTTTGAACAATGTGCTTTGAGTCCATTGTTTGCACCTATTTTAAATGTTTTTTGTCCTAACATTGTTCTCTGTATTTTTGCATGTAGCCTATGACACAACAATGCCCTCCACAATGGAGATGATAAATTTGCCACCCACAGGGAGATTCTCCTCCGATGATGAACTTGCTGGTAAGCATCATTCCTTTCCTTGTGTTGTGCTGTTTTTGCTTGGTATTCTTTAGCCTTTTCCATCTGAAAAGCAAATAAAAATTAAATAAAATTTCCATTAAAAAGGATCATGTTTACATGGCTATTATGTCCCTCATTTTTCTGTCATGTAAATTAATATATGCTTGTCCACAAAAACTGTGTCAAATATCATAAAGCTGACTTCCATATTACACTATGATTAGAAGTAAAGTAATGGTAATAGAACCAAGAAAACAACGA
The DNA here is from genome assembly GCA_011038615.1 of Limnodynastes dumerilii. Classification (NCBI taxonomy): domain Eukaryota; kingdom Metazoa; phylum Chordata; class Amphibia; order Anura; family Limnodynastidae; genus Limnodynastes; species Limnodynastes dumerilii. The sequence continues at coordinate 79,658 of WWET01002946.1, read as the reverse complement.
AGTCTTTATGCAAGACATTTTTTAAGGCCTCTTTAAAATTTCTTTAAATATGTGTTCCCAACGTTATTACAGGTTCACTAATTTAACTGTACTTATGTGTTTAAACTGACCTTGTGTTTCTCTCCTAGGTCCATCACAACCACATCCCAATGCTCCAGTTCCCACTGTTGGTAAGGCACCTAATGTGAAGGAAAACATCTAATATGTTACCCTACAGATGGAGGAGATTGAGACACCAACTCCGGAACCAGCACCACAGCCACCAACCCAACCTAAACCAGCGCCATCACCACCAAGTTCACACACAATTCTGCAAACCAACCCAACCTAAACCATCGCCATCACCAACCTGCACACAATTCTGCAAACCATTGCGGGCTGCATCCAACGCCTTGAGAGACATCAGTCCGGATAACAATAGGCACACCATGCAGCGTTTTCTCAACCAAATGAGGCGCCAAACAGTTGTGAGCAATATTGGTTTGAACCGCATTGCAGCTGTGCTGGAAAACTTTAATGTGCATATAGCACAAAATACAAGTGCTGAATCAGCTAATAACATGTGCAGGGAGCTACATACACAATTGTTACATATTTCTGCCCAATTAGGTACCAATCTACTTCTACAGAACCAACCCGCAACTTCATCATCGGGTGAAACAAGCCACATTACTACACCAGGTAGTTCTGCCCAAAATACTCCGCCCAGACAGGGTGCACACACAAGGGGTGGGAGAGGCAAATGTCGTGCCACCACAGTGACTCGCCAATCCCAACGCAAAACAAAATAGCCAGGTTTCTGTGGAAAAAGGTGAAAATTACTTATGGTTCCATGTTGTATGTTTGATGTCCAATGTCTGACAAAACATTATGCTCCTGTTTAGCATGGATATATTGTCCAAAAATAAATATTTTTGAACACAAAACAAAAAAAGGTGTTTGTCTAACAATTCAATCCTGTAAGATTATGGTCACATTGGGCCTGATCCAGAACAACGCTTCGAGGCGAATTTACGCGTGGCGGAGACGTAAAATCGCAGTTTAGAACGCACTGGCATGCGCACCATAGAAAATACGCACATTCACATAGCGTAATTGTGAACGTATGGGCCATTCACGTATGTGTCACGTAAATACTTACGTGTGGGCGTGCCAAATTTACGTTACTCCAAAATACATCTGAAATACGTGAAGTAGGTGGTGGGTGGTATTTAAAGTGTACAGTATGGGCGTGCTTAGCTGCGTAAATTCGTTCAGCCCATATGTACGTGTGCGTATGACAGCGGTTACGTTGGAAAAAGTTAAGGTAGGGTTTGGGAAGCGTATCTTGACAAAATACGTCCGTGCAAGGGGTGTGCCGAGGGGAGTGTAGCGAACTTACGTGCAAGAAAATATGCTCCGCGAATAAACGTACGGCACACGTAGTTCTGGATCTACCCCATTGATTTTACACAAACATTATGATATCGGTTCAACACTTTACCTTTAAAAAAGTGCAGACACTTTACACAAATAAGGAACAGATGATATGTTTGAGCACATATTTGTACAAAAATACTAACAAGTGCTTTTTGTCATTTGACTGTGTATTTAGGATTAAACAAGACACCATTGCACTCAGGGCCGGGGCTAGGGTGTTCGGCGCCTCCCTGCAAACTTTAAATTTGTGCCTACCTGTTAAACAATTTGTCATTACAGTTACTAGAGTATAGTATATATGTAAACATCATAAAACACAATCTTGTAAACACAATAAAAGAAATCAAATCATAGCCACTACTATACAATACAGGCAGCATTCTAGTCTCCATTACACAAATCCCATTTCATCCTAAAAACTGCAATACAATACAGACTATATATCTTAGGGACACATACCTTACCGACATCCTAGTGACCGCTATACCATACAGGTCACCTTACAATACAGACTGCATCCTTCCGACCACTGTACAATAAATTCAACATTCTTGTAACCTGAATGCACACAAAATGCAATGCAGTCACAAAACAGAAAACATTTGTAACAATAATACAATAGAAGCACAGCCTTTTAAGCACTAAGTTATCCAGTTTGTGTGTGTGTACAGTGTATATATATTCATCCAATCTCTCCCCCTTGCATGTGCTTCCCCTTATGTGTCTCCAGTCTCCCAATATCCCATCTCTGTCTCTG
>WWET01002946.1:63894-77295 GCA_011038615.1 Limnodynastes dumerilii | reverse complement strand
GCTGCTAATCTGTAAGCGTGGTGCGGGGGGATGTCCGGCGCCTATCCAGCATGGCGCCGGGATGCACCGCATCCCCTCGCGGAGCGGGTCACGCCGGCCCTGATTGCACTTAATATAGTCATATAATGATTTGAATCTGAATAATATTTGGATAGTGTGTATGCATCTTGGCACTTGTTAATTAAAAATGCTTAGAGGGGTTAAAAAGAATACCTTTGAAATGTGAAGAAACTTACATGTAAACCTGGTCTGTATTAAGTTCTCTCGGACTTGCCTCCCATCCTCAGTAGAACCCACATTTCCAGATGTTAAATGGCCACCTTGTTCGTCATCCTCAACTTTACAGCCTCAGTACGGAATGCCTGCAAATCAGTTAGCTCTCCTCACTTCACTTGTTCTCTTTTTTCCCCTGACAACCCTACCTGTACTTCTCACATATTTATATTTTTGTCACAAGCGTTGCTTATTTTATATTTGTTTTTAGTTGTTTTCTCCTTGCTTAGCAGCTTTACAGGAGTTTAGGATTTAAGTGATATATTAATTTTATGTGTAAATATTGCTTATTAGCATTCCATATAAAAGCATCAAAAGGAATTGAATATGGCCATTTAGAATGCATTTTTACAGAATGATGGCACAGCAATAAACATATTGAATAACAAACTAATGAGCAGTCTGAGTAATATAAGAATTAGCTAAATCAGAGCAGTTTAGGGGGGCAAGGGGAGGATAAGAGATAAATGGAGGGGGGGCAGGGAAGAGGAGGTGGTATCATTATTGGAATAGCCTAGAACCCTAAGGTGGATTAATACCTTTGAGAGGGGATCAGTTCGCTAGTTGCCAGGTTGCTGTGATAGGCCACTTGTTCAGTGTGGAAAGAGTAAGGTTCTCCATATCCATATAGAAGTCTATCCTAGTGAACCATTCTCTAGCCATTGAAGGGGACGGGGATTTAAAGTAAGTCGGAATCACCGCTTTAGAGGAATTAATGAAATGTCGGATTAATGACTTTTTAAATGTGGATATGGCAACTGGGGTAAGGTCAAGTAGCCAATATTCAGGGGTATCAGGGAGGTCTCCCCCTAAGACAGTCAAGGCCACTAGTCGCACAGTTGTCCAGAATGGGCGTATAGCAGGGCAGCTCCACCAGATGTGGAAGGGGTCACCCAACCCCGAGGAGCATCTCCAGCACTAGTTAGATACACTGGGGAGCATTTTGGATATATTCATTTTATATGTAATAATTTTATAACTTGAGAGTCATATTTGGGTACTTCATGGTCCAAAATAAAGCCCAAAAATATAGGCACATATGAAGTGCATAGCAGGGCTTAATGTGCTCCCATATAATCCTAAAATAGGCATAAGTAGCCTTAGAAATAATAGTGTTCTCTATTGGCCATAGCAGATCTAAATATCTTATTATGAGGTCACTGGGTTTTTTTTAGCCCCATATTAAAAACTACTTTGGGGGTTTATGGAGCTGTAATATTAATAGGGTTCCATATACCCCATAAGCAGCTATTAGTAGAGCACTTTACTATTCCAGTGCTTCTCTATATTGCATGGCTTAATGAGAAGCTTAAAAATACTCAAACATAATAGGTGTTCATAAAAAAAAATTATGTATAAAATTAATATAACATTTCTAAAATCAACCAAGCCTTAATGTTCAAACTTTCATTTACAAACTCTATATTAAAGCTTAATATGTAAAATACACTTATTTATTATTACTTATTTTCATTGCTGGGTCAGGCACAGTGCCCTCCTCTATGACCTGGCGCACTCAAGATTTTACAGTAGGGGGAAATAAAACGCTGGGTGTGCTGCACTAGTCTGTGGCCCAGCAAAGTTTGCATCCAGTACCAAAGGGGTAATCAAGAGTGATCTAGATAGAAACATTCTGGAAGTAAAGAATCTATAAGTACTGTTTTAAAAGGTTATCAAATAATTCAGTAATACTGCATGTCCACTTTTCCACATGCAGCGCCTACCAATGCTTTGCTGTTAATTATACTGTACAAATACAGCATTACTAGGTAATGTATGACTGTAGAAAAAATAGCAAAACAGAGATTATAACCCTTTAAAAAATACATTAGCTTTAGAAATCTGAGAAGTATGAACAGGAAATCCTTAGCAACGTGGGTGGGATGAAAGGCAGAGGTGGTGGAAAAGAGAACCAATGGGTTATACATGAGTACTTTACAGTTTTACCAAAGCAGATAAGATTAGCAGATAAGATTAGCAGATAAGATTAGGTAGACCAAGAGTTAATGGTGGGGAAAAATGTGCTCAACATAAATTCACACCTTGTCTGTTAGCTCCCCTTTACAATTCTTACATGTTTGCCAGTAAATCCAAATTCTAAGTACTACCTTATCTTGAATACACTTATAGCAAATAAAAGCAATATCTTGATAAGTGAGAAAAAACATTTACCATTAATGTTCATTTATGTCTATCTCCCTTTAATTTTAAAACCTTTACTTCACATCACTGGACTTTTATCTTGTAGCTCAGAAAGCCATTGAACTGGGCCATAAAAATAAAGACAGTAGTACTTTTTATACACAATATTTTTTTTGTGAGATAAGATGAGAATAGACTTTTATTTTCCAAAACAGTAACTAGGTAAAGGCTTTTAACAAGTTTCCATTACACATGGCTGTGTTAATATTTACATTTCCCAAAATTGGTTGCTGGTTGTCATAGTGACGTGGCTTCTTAGAGTTTTAGGTTTTCAAGAGTTCTAATAGGTCAGCGAAAGACGTTCTTGTACTGTGATATGGTCTAACCACAGTAATTTACTCAATATAAGTTACTCCGTATATACTTCCCCTCTTTAAAATGTAACTTCCCCACAGAAATACAGACATTTTAGAAGTGTAATTGAAGTGCAATAAACCATTGTATATGTTTGCATGTGTTAATCATGCAAGTAGTACAACAATTTACATCAGTCATTAAAGCAGGTATAGGCAACTTTCAGCAGTACAGGTGTTGTGAAACTACAAATACCATCACATTTTGGCTGGTATTAGCCACCCCTATGCTGTTGGAGAATGGTGGGAGTTTTACAATATCTGAGACCAGATTTACTAAACTGTGGATTTGGAAAAGTGGAGATGTTACCCATAGTAACAAATATACAGATAAAACCTGCGCTCCCCAAAGGCTACTAAGTGACGGTTCAAGGATCAACACCTCCCTTGATCCTAAAGAGTAAACCCAATTATGGGATACACCAGATACCAAAAAACAACAATATAAGAATCAATCAGAAAGAGTCTCAGCGCCTTAAATGATAAACGGCACATGGCTCATCAGGCATCACCCATACCACACCCATACCACACACACTCATAAATAAATACACGGACACCAAAGCTGTGGTTAAAAAGGGCACATGGTTTATTTTAGTAAAGGGCCAACCGCTTATTTGAAATAAATTGGACTATATAAATTTAGTAGCTCCATAGTTCAGTGTTAAGTGGCCAACTAGCAGATGCGGGGTTCAGCCTACACCCCCAACACCAACTATACCATCCCAACATAATGTCTGTTGACAAAGGCGCCCCTTCGAGACCGGTCTTCCAGCAAGAACACCTTAACGTTATTCCCGTTCACACTGCCACCCCGGCACCTGGAAGGTGGCAGCACCTACTAGGACCCCACCGCGCTGGGGTTCGGTGTCCTCGCAACGATCCCGGGTTGAGTTTGTTGCCAGACCGGTCCCCCCACCCTCGCCCCAAATTCCCCCATGCGCCAACACCCCCCATTTTTTGCTGACCCCCCACTGCTACCACCCCACCATGCACCATCTGAAAAGCAAAAGTCAAACTTATACCACTCTAAACAATATAAACTAAGGGAGGGAGGGGGAACCTTCTCAAAACTGAATTCATAAGCCCCCGCCCACCCCTTATAACAGACCTAACCAACTCCACCCACAGCCCTACTACAACCAACCCCCTGCTACCTATACTTTCTTATCCCTTCCACCCACCCCACCCCAACTTTTAGTTAACCTCCACAGCCTGCGTGATTCATGATGAGCCCCTGCCTATCATTATTATCACTATGGCCCTATGGGGCCTGCTTCTCTTAAAACTACAAGTTCCATTACTTTTTGCCCTGTATCACAGGGTTGCTGACTTTTAATAGCTTCCCTCTGCTGGAGGGAAACAAAAGATGCATACAGGGGACGGGGATTAATTTATGCAAATCGCATAAAGCCCCGCCCTTTGACTATTAATTACCCTTTTAGGTTTAAAATGGATGGGGGCGGGGTTGATGATGCAAATTGCATCATTATGTCCCTCCCTGTCCCTAGCAACACTAGGATACTAGGGGCCTGATCCAGCGTTACGAAAATTCGAATACACGGACACCAAAGCTGCGGTTAAAAAGGGGACATGGTTTATTTTAAGTAAGGGCCAACCGCTTAATTGAATGAATTGGGCTATATAAATTTAGTAGCTCCATTAATCAGTGTTAGGTGGCCCACTAGCAGATGGGGGTTTCAGCCTACACCCCCAACCCCAACTATACTATCCCAACATAATGTCCATTGACAAAGGCGCCCCCTCGAGACCGGTATTCCAGCAAGACCACCTTAACATTATTTCCGTTCACACTGCCACCCCGGCACCTGGAAAGTGGCAGCACCTAATAAGCCCCCACTGCGATGGGGTTCGGCGCCCTCGCAACGATCCCGGGTTGTGTAAGTTGCCAGACCGGTCCCCCCACCCTCCCCCCAAACTCCCCCGTGCGCCAACACCCCCATTTTTTGCTGACCCCCCACTGCTATCGCCACCAGAAAGGAACCCTCCAGTACCTTCCCCGCCACCTAAAAGCCCTTTAGAAAGTCCACGAAATCCCTTACAAACAATCTATTGCCCTCAGCTGCCAGGTGAACCCCATCCCTCTTAAACAGATGCTGCATGTCATGCCGGATGTCCGGATGGCGAATGCAGTATCCCCCAGATGTGGCAACTAGCTTGGAAACCGCATAATTAAGCTTCATCCATTTCTTTTCAATCTTCTTTACGTTCAGTGCCCCACGCCAGCACAACCTAGGTGTCATATATGACCAAACGAATTTTACTTGCAGAAACTTATGTATCAAATCCCACATATCCTGACGCATCACATATTCTAATTCCCGCACTGTACGGTCCACCAAGTCGTTACCCTCCAGATGAATAATCACCACATCTGGGATACCAAAAACCTCCAAAGCCCGAGGCACTAGGCACTAGTATACTATATACTAGTATACTATAATCTACATCTAATAAACTTAATAATTATATCAAAGTAATGTACTTAACGTAACTTGAGCTATTTTACGCAAACATATTTCCTAAAAGCGTTTGACTTCCACCGCCTGTATTGTTTTTATCTTCATCGTTTTATATCTGGGAAGTAAGAGGTTAAAAATTATTCCTCCACCCCTATATATACCTCCATGCACCTTACATTCAGTATAGCCTTGAGAAAGATTGGTCTACAATCGAAACGCGTTGGCTGGTGCCTAGAAGAAGTATACATTACTATCATATGTGCTGATGTGAAGTCCCCTTTGTGAATATTCACCTGCGCTTTTTATATGCCTGAACCTTTTTGTTGTATTGTAAGTACAATCACCTTTATTCTTCGGTCCTCAATAAATTGACCTGCACTATTAGGTGCTTTTTGTTTTTTCTGTTTCTTGCCATCCGGTGCCTTTCCGCGTGACATACACGAGAACGGGAACGAGGCTTGACACACATACCGGGATTGGCGCTGCAGCTCTGTGCCACGAGACGGAGAACTCCTCCTTACACGAATCTGCAGCAAGCTTTCTGTTCAGCTCCGTATGAGTGAACACCACTGGAGAACCTCTATACCATAGGACCATACGGTACAGTGACATCGGGACTTGTACTGCACCGTAACTGTGAGCCTAATCTGGGGCTATTGAGCCTTGGTTTTACGTACCTTTGCAAGTGGTCTGTGTACTTCATCTGGCCATAACATCGGGAGTGTGTTCACCAACTACACACCCATATTGGTTTGCTGTTGTATACCTGCACTTTAAGCGCTATTGTTCCTGGTTATTAACTTTTTGTTTTGATTATCTGTTGTTGGAGCTTGTCACAGCTTGTATAACTGGAACATAAGCTGCTCATTGTTTGTTCAGTAGTCTGAAAAGGTGCTATTCTACACCCTGCTTTGTTGTTTACCAAATTGATATTTGGTTAAAGGGGTCCCATCGCTATGAGCTAGCCAATTATTAATCTAATTAATAAGACCTAGCCAGCATCACAGGGCAAATTAGCTCATTTGCATGCTTCTTCAGGAATACACATCTACCCCGGCCCACCTGGTCAGTTTTGGACCGGTGCACTTTACATGCTATAGAGTCCTCCTTAAGAACCACATTCCGCTCCAACATCACAGAGTTGGTCGCCCCCTTCCCCGATGCCACCAGCTCACCAACCCTGAATGCGCCAAGGTATGCCCAAGAAAAATCCACTCTGAACAAGCTGCATTCAAGGTCGCTAACCACCACATCGGAGATGAATGCGAGCAATCTCTCTAGTAAACCTGCATCAATCGGCCGCCTTTTAGTGTAAATATTGTTTATTAGCATTCCAAAAAGAACAATATACAAACCAATGTTACAGCATGGCAAGGAAGAATGCAGCTTTTATAAATGAGCAGAAATAGTGAACACGCCATAGGACCGGATTATAACCATTCTAGAATGGGGACGAGTGTCCATGATTACATTCCAAAAAGGGACAAAGGTAGACAAAGACAAAGACAAACACCTAGAAATAAGAAGAGAAGAGAGAGAAAAGGAAGAGACAGGGAAGGGAAGGGTTCAGGGAGGTGGTACCCACATTTGGATAACCTAATTCCTGGAGACAACTACAATATAACAAGTAAGATCATCCAGCAAACTGCTTATATAAATCAGAGACATTAAACCGCAGCCATGGAGGCGTCTGTAAAACCGCAGTCATGGGAACCAGGTGCTTGTAAAAGTGGAGCCCCTATCCAGAGTGGATAGAGTGAGCTCCTCCATGTCCATGTACAGGTCAATTCTGGCAAACCATTCTCTAGCCTTTGGGGGTGATGGGGACCTCCAGTTAGTCGGCATAACCGCCTTAGCGGCACTAATTAGATGGTGCGATAACGACTTCTTGTAAGTGAAAATGGGTAGTGGGGACATATTAAGAAGCCAAAATTCTGCAGTGTCGGGAACGTCTCCCCCTAGAACAGTCGAAGTCACCTGTCGTACCATAGTCCAAAATGGGCGTAGACTAGGGCAGCTCCACCATATATGAAAAGGATTTCCCTCCCCCGTGGAACACCTCCAGCATCTATCCGGAACACTAGGGAGCATTTTGTGCAGTACAGTCGGGCACCTATACCATCTATACAGTATTTTATACTGAGTTTCCTGTACAGTACTGTACTCATTGATGAAGCATAAGTGTATTGGAATACCTTGCAATCGGCCGCCTTTTGTTCTCTGGCCGAGGCTGCGAACGAGCCCACCCCTTCATCACCTTCCTGACTAAGGGGTTCTTAGTGGGGTCCCTCTGCTGATGAATTATGGAAAAATGCGAGACCCCCGCTAATGAAGATGACATAACTGCCCTTGACCTGCCAGCCTTAAAGTCCTGCCACAGCCAATCCAACAATAGGCTATGCTCAGACTCACCTCCGCTGCCATGACTCGCCTGATATTGGACCCATTCCTCCCAGGCCCGCTCGTAGGCACGTAACGTATTCCGTTTTCAATCCCCGGCACATGCCTAGCCCTAAACGTAATGTTAACATTTAAACATTTTAGAACCAAAAATCTCAAAAGTCTTACAGCCGGTGGAGAAGAGGCCCTCTGCCTGTTGATGGCCTGAACCACCCCAAGATTGTTGCACCAAAACAATATACTGTGATTACTCAACTGGCGAGCCCACAATTCGGTGGCGACAATGATGGAGAATAGCTCCAGGACCACCAAGTTAGCAGTAATACCGTCCGCGCTCCACTCATCACCATGGTGCGGCACACCAACTGCCCTGAAAATAAGCACCAAAGCTTGTTGCCCCAGCCACATCAGTGTACAATTGTACCTCCAAATTAGAAGCCAAAGGCTCCTGCCATATTCGGACACCATTAAAATCTTTTATAAAGTCCATCCACACCTCCATATCATTGTGTATACCCCGCAACAACGTGACAAAATGGTGGGAGAGCCTAACCCCCCCGTAGCTTGCTGCAAGTGGCGGCAGAAAACCCTCCCATGGGGATAACTTTGCAAGCAAAGTTCAACAGCCCCAGTAAGGACTGCACCTTCTTGAGAATAACCTTCCGCCGCCCCTGCTTATCCCGGAGGGCCTCGTGCAACCGCTGCACCTTGTCCACTGGCAATCTGCATTCACCAGCAACCAAATCAATTTCTATGCCAAGGTACGCTAGACATGTGGTAGGAACTTCAGTTTTCTCAGGAGCCACAGGGACCCCGAAATGTGCGAACAACGCTGTCGCTGAGAAGAGAGCTTGGTGACACGCATCCAATACGGCCGGGCCAATAAACAAAAAATCATCAAGGTAGTGAGCAATGCACTCATGCTTGCCCACCACCTGGACACACCAGTGAAGAAAGGAAATAAACTTTTCAAAGAATGCGCAAGAGATGGCGCAACCAATTGGCAGACAGCAATCTACCAAATAACCCTGCGGCAACCGCAACCCTATAAATCAAAAGGATTCCGGGTGCAGCAGAAGTAACCTAAAAGCCGATTCGATGTCCAGCTTTGCCATCAAAGCCCCGCTGCCACAAGATCGCACCATGTCCAGCGCCTCCTCAAAAGACTGATATGCAACAGAACAGAAAGCCGGATCGATAGCATCATTTACCAACCCGCCTTCCAGATGCGATAGGTGCTGAATTAGCCTAAACTTTCCCGGTGTCTTCTTAGGAACGACACCCACCGGGGAAATGACTAGATCCGGAATAGGCGGGTAGGCAAAGGGGCCCACGATCCGACGCTTCTTAACCTCTTCCATAACTTTACTAACCACAACTTCCTCGAACTGCCTAGCTGATTTCAAATTCCGTGGGCAATTAGCATTAACCATACGTGAAACTGGCAACTTAAAACCATGTAAGAACCCCAAACGTATGAACTCTGCGTATTCCCTTTAGGGGTAGACCGCTAACCAGGATAACATTTTCTCTAGTTTAATTGGGGACGGGGCCTTGTGAAGGCCCTCTGCGGGCAGACTGTCCTCTAGACAATAGAAGAAAAACTCTGAAGCGCATAGAAGCAATGCAAAAAAAGCGCAGGTATTTATAGTGTGCACTAAATCACAAAATTACCGTTAATTCCTCAGACACAAGAAATATAGAAAGAGTACAAAAGTTTATTAATCATGAATTAAAAATATAATATACAAGATGAATTAATGAATCATAAAGCATATTAAATTCATAGTAGCACCGAACATGCTTTAACAATACACTGAAAAAACAATCAACCTTATAACCCGCTATCTAAGAAGGAGACCAACAAAAACTCACCCTGCATATACAACTAGCGGCCTCACGGCCTGCGCTTCACCCTTCCAGGTGGTATGCTGTCCCTTACCTAATCTACAGACAGTCGAGTAATGGTGGAGGAATTCCCACAAAAGCATCGGTCGTGAAAGGAAGATCACCCACTCCGGTGCACCTTGTAATGTCCAGCATTCATTGTCTGCTCCTTTTAATATCCAGCCTCCATTGTCTGCCCCTTGTAATGTCCAGTCTCAGTGTGTGCCTCTTTTAATGTCCATCCTTCATTGTCTGCCCCTTATAATGTCCAGCCTCAATGTCTGCCTCTTGTAATGTCCAGCCTCCATGTGTGCCCCTTGTAATGTACAGCCTCCATGTGTGCCCCTTGTAATGCCCAGCCTCCATGTGGGCCCCTTGTAATGTCCAGCCTCCATGTGTGTCCCTTATGTTCAGCCTCCATGTGTGCCCCTTATAATGTCCAGCCTCCATGTGTACCTCTTGTAATGTATAGCCTCCATGTGTGCCCCTTATGTCCAGCCTCCATGTGTGCCCTTGTAATGTCCAGCCTCCATGTGTGCCCCTTGTAATGTACAGCCTCCATGTGTGCCCTTTTAATGGACAGCTTCCATGTGTGCCCCTTGTAATGTCCAGCCTCCATGTGTGCCCCTTATGTTCAGCCTCCATGTCTGCCTCTTGTAATGTCCAGCTTCCATGTGTTCCCCTTGTAATGTCCAGCCTCTATGTGTGCCTCTTGTAATGTCCATCCTCCATATGTGCCCCTTGTAATGTACAGCCTCCATGTGTGCCCTTTTAATGTACAGCTTCCATGTGTGCCCCTTATGTTCAGCCTCCATGTCTGCCTCTTGTAATGTCCAGCTTCCATGTGTGCCCCTTGTAATGTCCAGCCTCCATGTGTGCCCCTTGTAATGTACAGCCTCCATGGGCCTCATTTACTAAGGAGTGATTTAAATCGCCCCTTAAAATTGCTATGCATCGCTGGAGTTGAGAGGCGATTTTTTTTCAAAGTCTCTGGATTTACCAAGGGGTGTTTTTTGGTGGCGATTTTGAAACTCCAGCGATGTGTGGCGATTAAACTCCAGCGAGTTTATGTTAAACTCGCTAGAGTTTAACCTCACTGGAGTTCCTGGCCCTTTAAAAAAAAAAAAAGGCTGCCGCAGCAAACACTTCACCCTTGGCATACAGCTGCATATAGTACTATAAGGCAAAGTATGCCCGTGTATTAGAGGGCATGCTTTACATTATAGTACTCTAAGCGACAGCATGCCAAGGGTTAATAGCATGCTGCCATCAGCATATTGAGTCTGTTACTGTGTAAATAAAAAGAAATGGCATCGGACACCTAATAAAACTAATATGTGTCCTCCGTTCCTATTTATAAAATTAAATGTGTCCTCCATTCCTATTTATCATAGTAGAAGTCCCCTCAGTTCCTAATTATAATAGCAGATATCCTCCATTCCTAATAATATTAGTAGATTCCCCCTCAGGTCCCTAAGTAGATTAGCAGATGTCCCTTCTGTCCCTAAGTAGGTTAGCAGATGTCCCCTCTGTCCCTAAGTAGATTAGTAGATGTCCCCTCTGTCCCTAAATAGTTTAACAGATGTTCCCTTAATACTTAACATGAAACATTAGATGTCCCCAATAATGTGTCATGTTTAAGCATTTGGGCCGTTTAATATAACTACAATAAAATGCATGTGTACTTTAAAAAAAAAAAAAAGCGACATATATATTTAAGTTTACCCATTGTAAACACCAAAGCTAAAATATTTATGCTACTCACAGTTCTGCAGTCTTCTATGTTAACCGGCGACGATCAGCTGGACGGCTGCTGTGAGACTTCTTGTGGCTTCGGCCGGCGACGTCCTCCTCTTCTTTCAGTGTTCCTCCAGTGAATGACACGGATGCTGTGCCCAAGATTACAAATGAGGGGCTGGATCCAGAACTACGTCCGTCTTCCATAGACAGACGTAGTTCAATAAACAGTAGCTACTGCGCATGCGTAGTAGCTATTGTACGTAATCAGCGTATCGTTTCTTTTAGACCACATATACGCAATCTACGTATCGAAACGCATGCGCAGTAGGTACAGTTTATTGAACTACGTCCGTCTATGGAAGAGGGACATAGTTCTAGATCCGGTCCGAGGTCCCTGGCATGTCATTCGCGTGGGAGGTTTAGAAATTTCGGGTGCTCAAGGGGAAGGAAAAAAAAGCGGTTGTCAGTGCCAGTTGTTCAGTTGTGTGAGGAGAGCAGGTGAAAGCAGATGTGTGGCAGAGAATGTTTCTAAGCGAAAGGCTGACAGGAGGCAGAGAGGGAGATCTGACAGTTGGGGAGCAGCAGAGGTCCAGAGGTTGAAAGCTAAAGGCAGTGAGAGAGTGAGAGGGAGAAGATCTGACAGGCGGTGAACGTCAGAGGTCCGGAAGTCGAGAGCTAAAGGCAGTGAGAGAGAGAGAGAGAGAGAGAGAGAGAGAGAAGATCTGACAGGCGGTGAGCGCCAGAGGTCCGGAGATCGAGGGTTAAAGGCAGTGAGAGAAAGAGAGTCAGATGCAGTGAAACAAAGTCGGGTTGGTGAGAAGCTGGGTGTTGAAAGTGGGAGTTGGAGGAAGAAATAGAAGAGATAGTTGTAACAGGGATATTGATGGTAAAGCAGAGGAGAGATTGTTGGTGAAAAATTTGGGGAAGGGGGATTGGCAGTTAAACAGCTGAAGCATATATAGACTTGCTGAGAGACTGAAAGCGGGAGTTGGAGGAGAAGATAAGTGAGGAGAATCTGCGAAGGTTTTACTAAGAGGTGTAATTAAAGTGTAAATTAGTTATTCTCTTTAAGATAAGTTACATATATTTATATATTTTCCTCCTTCCCCACCAGACTGTTACAAGTTTTCATGCAACTATTGACTCATACTTAGGAAAAGTGTACATTTTTGCATAAAACCTAAAACCACAAAACCATTGTTGGCTAAAACCTGCTATCTAACTAGTTAAAAGTGAATGCTTGATTGTTATTGCCTTAACCTGCTAACTAATTAATTAAAAGTTACTGCATGATTGTTATTGCCTTAACCTGCTAGCTAATTAATTGAAGGTAACTGCATGATCAGTATATTATAAATAAAGGGTATTTAGGATATATAAGCGCTGAAACAAAATGTATATCCAGCAGCCACACTCTTGAATATGTATCTGGTGCAAACACCCAGTAAATTGTATATATATGTAAAACACAGAGAAAATTGGTAGCGCTAGACAGGGAACAGATATCTGACTGGCAACAAAGTATCAGTACTTAGAAGTTGTGACAACACAGTAGGGAATGTTACTATGACCCAACTTGCAGTATACACAAATTACAAGAAAGGTATCCACAAGAGAGATGTGCAGTCCTTATAGTCCAAAATGCAAATACGAAAGCTGCGTGCAAGGGGGGTACAGTAGTAGCGACGTTTCAGTCCCGCTATCTGAAGACTTTCCACCAAAAGGCAGATAATAGCACCAGCAGAAGGATAATGTTATAAAAGCGTACGAGACTTACAGTTTGTTGCAGGTTACCTCAAGCAGTCTACTTGATATGTGCTGCGAGGCTTGCCGTTATTGCAGGCTGTAAGCTTGTGCTGCGGCACGGACGTCTTGCCTCCGTATGTTCTCCTTGGCTGTGTATCGGTTACAGCCTTGATCCTGTCCTCTGCTGCTAATGGCTTGTTTAAACCAAAGTGCACGGTTCCCGCCGGAGTCCGCGATGTCAGCAAGGCACATAGGGCCTGATCCAGAGCTACGATGTTACACTGAGCGCTGTAGCGCTCAGCGTAACATCGGTGCTC
>WWET01002946.1:0-17007 GCA_011038615.1 Limnodynastes dumerilii | reverse complement strand
ATGCAAATCCTTAAGATCTTAAAGATTCGCAGCACTTAAGATCTTAAGTGCTTGCGAGCGATTCAGACTTACGATCTTAGCGAATTTACACTCCTAACCTCTACGTAGACGACGTTGCACTATTACTACGCATGCGCAGTTTTGCGAATTTTCTAAGATCTTAAATATACGCTCCTAAGTGCCGTGGAAATTGTATCTCTGAATCAGGCCCCTAATGAGTAACTTGTGTGAAGAAAAAAATAGGTACACATGTCAAAATACAAAAAAGTGCGTGTTACTAATCATGATCTTCCATCTATAAAATAAAAGTCAGAGAATTAGTTACAAATATCTGCAGATATGTGATATAAGCCACCCGCCACTTTCAAGGCTTCTCTGTTAGGTGATCCTAACTCCCAAATGTCACATACCAAATATCTTTCTAAACTAAGAGCTAACCTCTTATGAAGATCCCCAAATCTCCAAAACAGCCACTCCCACTCTCAGCTGCAATCTTAGACATGCTTTAAAACATACATCCAAGATAGAGGCTGCTTCAAATCAGTTTATAAAATAATTTATATATTATATATATTAAATACTCTAAAGTTCGTTGTTTAAAGGCTATATATTATTTTTCACAATTCTACAGTGAACTGAATGTTGACATTTGTTTCCTCCTCCTCTATGCATAAGCTATTTCCTCATTAATGACTGCAAAAAGGTTTCTCTATTCCTGGTTTAATTATTGTTATAAACTAAATCTACATGACAAACTGGTTGGTATATTGTTTATTCATTTTCCCATAAAATACAAATCAATGCACCAATATAAATAAGCATAAAAAAACAGCAGTTACATATACTCCAAAATGATCAAAGTTTCAGACAATGGCTACAAAATTACACTTTATGCTGCTCATTTGAACAAATTTGTGTATGGAGTACAATCACTAACAAAAAACACGGGGAACTGGTTTGTACAAGATAGAAAGAAAGCAGTAATAAACAACAGGGAAAGGAAAGTGGTTAAAGGTAGGTCATGTGTACCAGGAAACCCTAATCAGTAAAACATCTATACCAGACATAGGATAAACTCTACCCTTCCGATGATAATAACAATATAGCTGGACAACTGTTGGTAGAGATGCCAAGTTGTGTTCTCAAAAAGTTGATAAATGTGGGATTGTGTAGAAGAATCTAACTAATCAATATAGGGATCCCACTTCTTATTGAACTATTCAACCCCTTTCTCCACATCAGGTAGAGTCGTCTGTCTGTCTCAATATAGGGCAGGCAATAATAAACTCTTCACTGTTCCTAAAAATGGAAACAAAGAAAGTGTCCATTGTTGTAATATAGCTTTTTTTGCCAAAGTAAGAACCACTATACGAATTGGGGTCAGGGTGGACCTCAGAGAACGTAGATTCCACTGATCTAGATTGGCACATAACATTGCCGATGGAGCTTTTGTAATTTGCAATGTAAAAGTAGAACAACACCCAAGTTCAGATGGGACAATATACTTTCCCTGATTAGGGACTATGTGCATTCTATGCATGGTCTTGATATAAATTTCTTATAATTGAGCTGAATGTACAATTTTCATAACACGCTCATGGTGCTTTAATAAAGTTTCATGTGATATGATCTATGGTATATCTGCGCTCCATCTACAAACCAGGGCATTCCACAATCTATCACTATATACACCCTATTTTCCAAACTGGGGGAGAATACTGGGTTTCCCCATATAGGAACATATTTAGAACAAGTAGGATTACGATTGTAACTGTAATTAATCCTAAACCAGGCTCTGTAGGTGTTTTGAAATAAAATGTTATTTAAAATTGGAATGTGGATTCATTTTCATGGACAAGGCAGAAGGGCTGCTGGGGAGTAAGGGTAAAACAAAGCTTCCTCTAGCTGTAGGTTGGAGTATATTTCTCTTTGCAACATCCAAAACACAATGTATCTGAAGAAGACAGAGGGCCGTATTCAGACTTCCGGACGTATAACATATATGTCCAGTGTTTAGAGACTTTTACTACTGTACATGCGTAGTAAATTTTTAACGTAATCTACGTAAGGAAAAGATACGTATATGTTATACGTCCGGTAGTCTGAATACGGCCCAGAGTCTGTTAAAGTAGAACCCCCAACCCCCTGTCCCTGAGGTAATCCTAACGTAACAAAAGTAGAACGTGTTTTTTCTTATTTTGCCCGAGAAACTTAGAGAATATACTTTTACATATAACAATATCTTTCTTAACAAGACTAATAGCTAACATATGGAGTATAAACGATATCTTTGGAAAAATTATACTTTTAAGGACAACTGCATGACCTAGCAGCGTCAAGGGTTGATTTCTTTGATAATGGTAGTATAGTTATTATAATATAAAGAACCCAATGAGGGAGAAATCTGAATTCCTAGATATTTAAAAAGTGAGGCGCTACTATAATCATAGAGGTGACTGGAGCAGCAGATCGCAGGCTGTCTATGGAGTAAGAGGTAAAAGTTCAGAACATATAATCGACAAATAGTGGTAATGTGACCTCCACCGGCCCTACCGTGATACCTCTGAATTCTTCCAGTTTCCGCAATGTAATAGCCAGTGGCTTTAGTGCCAGAGCAAACAATAGTGGGGATAGTGGACATCCCTATCGGGTACCCCTTTCTATGACAAAAAGTGAAGAGAGAAAGCCATTACTAGTTATTTGTGTCAGCTGGTGGGAATATAGGGTCTGTAATAAAGTTAGAAATCTTACAGGGAATCCAAATTCATTAAAGGTTGCAAATAGGTGATTCCAAGTCACCAGGTCGAAGGTTTTCTCTGCGTCAAGGTTGAAAAGCAAATTGTGACTTACCCCCCAACCCCTCACCACCACCACCAAAGGTTCAAGGGCAGTTTGTAAAGTATTGAAAGAATTTGGTGAGTCACATCAGCTGAAGAGCAATTCAAAAAGCATAAGGGGTTTGCTGCGATTACATTAAAAAAGTGTCTGAGGCTTATATAATCCAAGACTTACGTTTGTGAGATTTTTTTTCTTGTAGTGTCTGAAAGGAAAGCATGTTGTCACATTGCACCAGCTGACCAATTCACGAGCACCCTGCAAGAGTGCATTTTTTTTAAATAGTAGTGGAATAAAACCTGGTGTTAACTGTGGGTTTTGTATGTAAGAGACAGATTATTATTATTTTAAATGTGGTTATTAATGCAGCATCTTAATAGCAGTTAAAGATCCTTGCTTCACTCTGTTAAACTTGAAATTTAATGTACTAAAAATTATTGTAGTTTTTGGCAGGGGCTGATTGAAAGTTGAGGGTTACAGCAAAAAATTTGCAAACTTTGTCAAATCTATATTGACCTGCAGGGGGAGCACATACAAACTATGCAGTCAGAATGTTAAGAGGTGATATATTGTAGCTCAGCTATAAATTACAGTTTGAAAAGGCAATCATTTTCAACTTTGGATCAGACCCTATATGTTCATTGTCCAAGATAAAGGTATATTTTCTATCTTCTTTAATTGTTTTATAGAAAAGTCTTACATATTTAACATCAGCATCTTTTGTGTTTTGTGTATTTTCAGATCTTCGGATTCATGTCTACATTGCTGTGTGTGGTGGGCATGGTGCTATCCTATAAAGTATCATTTGTAGGCCAAGCCAGTGGTAAGTTGTAGTTTTACTGAAGTGAAGACATCGTAATGTTAAGCCACATAGAAACATGTGACAGCAGATAAGAGCCACATGTCCCATTCAGTATGTCCACTTGTTTCTTTTAAACTATACTGACCATTCGGATGGGAGGCTGTTCCACTTATCTATCACCCTTTCAATGAAGTAATTTTTTTCCACTAATTTCCTCTGAATCTACCACCCTCCAGTTTATATTCTTCTTCTCGTGTTCTGTTACACGTCTTTCTTTGAAAAATGCCTCCCTCTTCTAGCTGGGCACAACCCTTGATATATTTGAAAGGTGCTATCATATCCCCCCTGTCCTTTCTCTGCTCCAACCTATACATGTTTAGTTCCTCTAGCATTTCTTGGTATGTTTTTTGACACAGGCCATGGACCATTTTAGTTGCTCTTTGCACAGTCTCTAATGTATTTATGTCTTTCTGGAGAGATGGCCTCCAGAACTGAACACAGTATTCTAAGTGAGGTCGTACCAACTATCCATGAAGGGGCATCACTACTTCTTTCTGCTACTAATTCTTCTCTCTATGTATCCAAGAATCTGACTTGCCTTTCTCATTGCTTTGTTACATTGATTGGCTACCTTTAAGTCACATAAAATGATTCCTAGATCCCTTTTCTCCTCAGTAGATTCTAATGTAGTGCCATTAATGATATATTGAGCTTTTGGATTTTTGTGCCCCAAGTGCATTAGTATGCATTTTTTTGGCATTAAACTGCAGTTGCCTTTCCTCCAGTCTACCTAGATCATCCCTCATTTTGTGTACCCCTCTTGGTGTGTCTACCATGTTACATATCTTTGTGTCATCTGCAAAAAGGCATATTTTCCCCTCCATACCACAGGCAAGGTCACCTATAAAGATATTAAATAGCACTGGTCCAAGTACAGAACCCTGGGGTACTCCACTGGTTACCATACAATTCCCAGAAGAGATTCCATTTTCTACCACCCTCTGTTGTCTGTCCTGTAACCAAGATCGTATCCATGCAACTATCTTTAATTCCAATCCCAAAGTTTCCAGTTTATTTAACAATCTGCGATGTGGCACAGTGTCCAAAAGCCTTGCTAAAATCTAGATAAGCTATGTCTACAGCTCCCCCTTTATCTAATACTTTACTGACCCAGTCAAAAAATTCAATAAGATTTGTTTGACCCAGTCAAAAAATTTAATAAGATTTGTTTGACATGATCTTCCCCCTGTGAATCCATGCTGCTTGGGATCCTGTAAGTTACTGGATTTAAGATACTGTACAATTTGTTCCTTTAACAGTGTTTCCATCAATTTCCCTACTACTGATGTTAGACTCACTGGTCGGTAGTTTTACGCTTCTTCCCTACTTCCACTTTTATGCAGAAGCCGCTATGGATACTGGACCGTATTCACAGATACATTTTTGCGTGGGGTTGCGTGTGTATTTTTTGGGACAGATTATCTGCGCATGCGTAGTAACTTTTTCCACACAAGTAAGTGTAGTATTTACGCTCACAGGTTCTTGAGGCACGGACTTGTGAATCGCACTTGGGGACATATGTACGGAGGGGCGTGGTTATCTTCTGTACGGTCAAAGTTACGTGAGAGTGGGCAGGGGGAGGCATTTAAATGGGCTTTTGACGGTGCAGTTAGTATAATACGCACGTACATAAGTAACACATGTAAGTACACATGTAGAGATAAGGGTGCCCTATGGAGGCGTAAGTCAAGGAAAACTCGTCCGTGTGCGAGGGGAATGTCATTTGTGTTGCATTGCTACGTGCGTAAAAACGCGTACTTAGGAAACACGGATCTGTGAATCCGGTCCACTGTGAGGAAGATATTCTATTAATATCTTAACTAATATCAGAAGCTATCTAATCTTATTTCAGAAGAGAGAATTTACATTGTACATACATATTGAGGTCTCCCGTACTCACATGCATTATGGACCAAATCCAGACTAATATGTACTAAACCTGCGGCCTGTGTGTATGCGTTATTGCAGAAGTCTGGATCTGGTCCTATGTACTTGGAATCCTAGAATCAGTACAGATATGGGAATCCTTGAGGCAAATTTACCCTCCTGCAAAGTCAGAAAAGACCCACTGATTATTTTGATAAGGTTATAATTACATTGGCTTCCCTTCATATAGGGGAATGTTGCTACAATTTAATACACTCTTGTTCTTCTGCTTCATATCTCTTGTTTCAGGTGCTACTTTATGACTTTCCAACCATCAAAGAATTCCAGAAATGAGTCGAGGATAAGGAAATGAAGCAGTAGAAATATTTGTATGTAAGCGCTGTTTGCACTGTTTGAGGGCTCCGTTTGTCAGGAAACAAATAATGCTAACCCGATTGATGCCCAGATATGCTGTATATTTGTACATTTAAGGCAGCTATTTTGTTGTACTGAGTGATGTATTCTCAGACATGCTTGTATATCTTGATAATGACAAGTGCCCTGACTTTTTAAGCTCTGTTTATTTTTTATATAAGCCGTGTACTGGCTTGGTATTGGCATGGATAAGAGTTGATGTATTACCAGGTTATGCATAAAACTGTGAAAATACCCATTGCCTTTTTTAAGCTATGGCGCTGCCAGCTAATAGTGTAAGATTATGGAAACAGCTGTACATTTTACATGCTCGTTCTGACCTGTAATTTCACTTCTAACCCTTTATAAAATACATACAAATATGTTGCTTCTGAATAGTAACATGTAAAAACAAGATATGCATTAGAAAGAACAACATGTACAAGATACAATTTTAATTGAATTATTTATATTGAAGTATATGCTGATATTTAGCAGTCAAGTTAATAAACTTAAATACCGGTGTACAATGTTAGGATATTAGGTGCAACATTTCACTTTCAAAGTTTTTATAAATAAGAGGCTAAACCTGGAAGGAAGATTGGGAGTGAATTTGGCAGTTAATCAGCTCTTGATAACCCTTTGTGGAATTCAAAAAATAAATACTAATCAAGAAGAAAAAAAATTATTGTGGCCCCATATTGAAACTTCTGGGGCCAGATTTACTACATTACGTACATTACATACTAGAAAAACTCCGCTAGAATCTGGTTGCTATGGGCAATATTTTGACTTTTACTTTCACGCAGCTTAGTAAATCTGGACCCTGGAATTGATGACCAAATGTACACACAGCGTTGAAACCATATTATGTAGAGAACCTATAATGTTTTATATATATTTTTTTTTTCATATGTTATATTTTGTGCATTTAAAACTTACCTGAGTGTCTGTTTCTCTTTCTTTTTAACTATGATGTGTATGTTTATTTGTGTAGTGTAAATATATATATAAAATTTATATCGTAATATTGAGACTTTGTGCTATGGTATTGTACTAAATTTATTTAAATTCATCTGTTGTATTTCAACTCATTACAATTGTTTACTTAAGGGGAAATCAGATTTCATATAAGACTATTAAGTTGGACAAAAAGCATTTATTTACGATTAAGATTATTCAGATACTAGCAGCAAATGACTTGTTATATTCATATTTCTTAATTAAACAAACAAACTAAAATCTGGCTCTGCTATTAAGGTGGTATGGAAGGAAGAGCCGCATTGGCTACTTAAAATAGCCCACATGTGGTTCTCCAAAAGTTGTATTGTATTGTCATTTGTTAGTTAAACTGTTTAATGGGGTCAATTTTGATACAGTGCACTAAAAATCTATTGTGTGTTGTACTATACAAGAGGTTATGCAACTAAAACTACTGCATTTAAAACATACATTTGAACATTAACGTGACATGTTTTGTTATTCTTAGAACAGAATAGGTTCATCAGCTTGCCATCAGAAAGAGAGATTTCTTAACGAGATCTTAAAAAAAAAAAACAACAAAAAAAACCAACTGATTATAGGTAGTCCCATAATATTTAATATGCACAAAGCTTATTAGACAAAAGTTTTCACTCACTTGATGGTAGTGGTTACTCTATTTAGATGTTACTAATAGTTTAAAGAGAATCATCCAATTCTTACCACTTTAGTATATGAACTAGTAACAGTAACAAGAAAACACGAGAGGTCTGGCACTCCAAACAAACATTATATAAGAAAAGAATAGAAACTTGAGCTTGGTGAGCGTGGCAGAGAGGGCTAATCAGTGCGCTACCCACAAAGACAGAAACTGCTAAATCTTCAAAAGGGATATATAGAAAATAATTTTTATGGGAGCACTAGATAAGCCAATCAAAATCTCAACAGGATAATTGAAAATAAATATAAATAATTTATTAACCAAAAGAAAAACAATGAGTAGTAAAATCAAAATTAAAATAAGGGATAATAAATACCAAAGGTTACACCCATAGAAAGCTATCAAAACATAAATAATAAACTGCACTTAAATTGAGACGGCTTCCAATTACAATTGACAAGCTTCAATGTAAAATTAATTACAATAACAACGACCATAGGTTAGGAAACTAGTATAGTTCCCCCAATGTGTGTATCCTAGAGTTCGTTACACTGATATATTATGAGCAGAAATCGGTATTGATGAGTAAATCTACAAATGCGATTCCTCAATGAGAGGCAAGAGTATTAAGGTGAGAAACAGAGTACTCACTGCCAATATAACCAGGTAATATACTGACTCTAGCGTAGCATAAAGATGATTGAGTTGAGCTCACACTTGCTGCAGCATGAGTGGAGAGGCTCCTGATCTCCAAGCGGTGTAGCTGTGTTGAGGCTAGTAAGTTGCAGTGTGCTGGAAGACAGAGTGACCAAAAGCACAGATGAAACCAGCTTGGAGACGATATTGCGCTTTTAGCAGCAGTATAGCAAGATGAAACCAAATGGCTTCATAATTGATAATGTACTGGGCATGCAAATGCCGGAGCTTCCCCTCTGAGCAGCTGCCCAAGTAGATAATATTAAAACTTGAACCAGATAGCACATGTGCGGCTCTAATAATTTTCCAATAAAAGTAACTATTTCGTAATCTACGTATTGTTTTGTTTCGTAGATATATGCAGTCTTTAAGACCTCATATACGCAATCTATGTACCAAAATGATACGTAGATTATTATGTACAATAGTTACTACGCATGCGCAGTAGCTATTTCGGCAAATTACGGCCATGTGTGTAAGACGGCCGCAGTTAAGGATCCGGCCCATTGTCCTTAATTTCCTTCTTGTCCATTCTTTCTTTCCTCCTAATTCTTGCATAGCACAACACGCAATAGATTTCAAGCACAAAAAAAATTGACCTATAAAACATTTTATTAACTAGCAGAAATGACGTGACAATACAATATTTGGAGAACCACGTGTGTGCTTAAATAGAGTGTTCTGGAATATTGTTATAAAATTCTGAAAGTCGATCAGAAACCGAATACTTCTGAGTTGTTGTAATTTAACATATTTTCACCATCAAATGAGGTGATTGGTATAAAAATGTATGTGTAAGGGAACAGTTACCATGCATTTATGGCCTGATCCACATCGAAACGCACGCCTGATGGCGTAACCTGTCTTTGAGTGCCTTTTACAAAGCACATTATACTGCAGATGACCTGAACAAATATCCACACAATTATGACGATCCAGACCCAAACGCAACTACTACGACCACCTGTGGTCAGAGGGGCATTTTGTGGGAGGGAAGGGGTCACTATTGAACCCAATCCAGACCCGAACTCAGTGATAAATCCGCACATTTTACGCCAAAGCACTGGCAACAGCCACAGGGTGTGTCTAAGTTCAACAAGGCTAATGGCTGACACTCCACAGGCTGTATCAGATTAATGTGTTGGCAATTAATCTTCCAAACGCAACACTAAATGTATATGAATGCTGATTATGCATTGTGCTCTGTGTTTATTTTTGTTTTGAAGCTAATTTCATTCATTACTTTTTTTATACTGTATTCACATTGTCAATACATACCTACACTATTTCTAACAAAAATCCATAACAGACACAACCAATTAGATTGCAATATACTCACTGAGCCTTAATATATAACGCAATAATTATTTATCCTGCCTGCCAATTAATAAGATAGACTATGTGTTCCAGGATCATGCTGCTGCTGCCATTGGCAGGAACAGGATGTCACCAGGCCCATATCAAAAGCGTGTAGATGCAGCTTTTTAGTGTCACCTCTCTGATGGTCTGTACGCAGTGCAGTCCGCACACCTAGTGTAGCTCTTCTGTGATCGGCATCGAAATTATGTTCCTGGATGCCGATCACAGAAGAGCCACTAAGCCATCACAGACCACCTTGGTCACTTGTCTGTGTCCTTAGCACCACCAGCATTCCTCTCCGTGTTGGGCATATATGCTTCCTTCTTGGATCTGATCAGATGATATATGATATTTAAAACCTAATCCTCCAGATCATCTGCCTGCTCCCAGCCACCAATCACCATGCAGAGCACTCTAAACAGACTGCTCAGTTTCAGAGCAAATATCCAGTATACTCCTGGCTTTTCTGTTTTCTCATGTAATTCTAACCTACAAGTTCCAGATAGCTTCTGCATCCTTACCTCTGCTATTGCTACTGAGTTCTCTAGCATGTGCCATACCATCTGTGTTTGCATCCATGTCTACCTCCATGCACACCCCCTCGTACATCTTATCATAATTATTAATTCTAATAATAGTGCCCTGGAGGCTGTTAGTATTTACTAAACTGAATTGCACAATAACAACTGAACTAATGATGTGTCTGGTGTCCTAACACCTAATAGGTACTATGGCCAGTGCTGTATTGAGGGGCTTTTGTGCTTACATTGAATCTTATTCAAATATATAAAACTCCTATAGGCCAATTCTATTCCCCGTGGTATACAGGACCTATGTGGCGCAATGCAAATATCATGGCCATCGCGTTTTATAGGTCCTGCACGAATCACCTAATTCTATTGTAAATCTTTTATTACGCACATCAAGTGGTGAACAGGGCCAGCGTGATGTGGGTGACCTATTTTAACATGTTGAATACATTGTGCATGCAATATGGGCGCTTAGACCTAAATAAAATAAAAAAATATTAAAAAGGTGAATGAATAAATAGCACCCTTATACCAGCAGGCCCAGAATGCCATTAACTGCTTGGGCATGTTGACCCTTGTAGTACTCCAAACATCAGCATACCCATGACTACCATAGAGAACCACTAGTGCCAGCATGCACTGACATCTGAGCTTGCTTTGGCCTGTAGTTCCCCCCCTACATGAGTCCAGTCTTCCGAGCTTTTATTCCAAAGGAATTGACTTGGTAAAATAGAAACCGCTCCTGTGGCAGAATCTGCATGCTGTGAGTTCTGTTTATAACCTGGGACAATGTGGTAAAGTCCCATGTTATAAACAGATGTGATATTAATTTAACTGGTAATATCTGGTAGTTAATATGTGTGAATTAAAAATGTCATATTTAGTTGGACAGTGCTACTTGTCCTGTTGAACCTATTTTTGGGGGTTAGTAAAATTCCTTATGAGACTTCATTTTTTTATTTGAGAAAAAAAAATTCTTGTTGAACACATTCGCAATATAATTGCATGGTATAAGACTAGAGACTAAAGACATCAAACTGAGCTAAATTCTCAAAAGTCAATACATCTTCCATTCATTCAGAATCCTGATTTCTCAGTGGGGATTGGCAGGTGAGGATGTACATTCAATCTGTCAAATTCTGAACGAAACAAACAAAATGGGTACTTACTTTTGAGGAAGCCTCAGAAAAATGGGAAGTCCTTAATGCCTGCACATTGAGATTTATATAGGTTATCATTATACCACTTCAGTAATTCAAACTTTTTCTGCTACAAGACTGGAAAACCTTTAGATCACTTGCCACTACAGCAAATTATGAGAAGTTTTAGATTATTACACAACCACACTGGAAAGTCCAAATGGTTACAATACTTTCCCTCCAAACATTTAGCTGAATCATCTTTAGTCAGCAACTTTCCTTTCACACCAGAGTGGGCCATTTTGGAGATCTTACATTCACACATATAGAAATCTGTTGTGAACAACTGTCAGTTCAGTGATGAAAAAAACATTGCAAAATGGGATGCAAAATAGTCTTCCTTCCCTCACATTGTTTAAAGTGTTTCATGTATTTTGGGTGGAGACACTAAAGAATTGGTGCTTTAAATTTAAGCATCTGTGCTTATACTCTTTAAAGACAACAAAATATATACAGGAAGAAAAGCACAGCACTAAAAATGTATTTACCAATATACCAACTTCAATCCACCGGTTTGGAAAAAGTCAAGCTACAGAATAAAAAAAATTATACATTTTAATAGAACAAGGAGAAAACACAAACGATCAACAGTTGATACCCCCACACACAACAGCCATACCCTAAATAAAGTGAAATAACAACACTGACAACTTTATTTGGCTTAAAAAGGGGACATAGATTTATTGAAAATTATTTTTATGTATTTGAATTTTGTAAGGCTATAAAATTTAGGGTTGAGCAAGGTGGCAAGTAGCAGGTAAGTGTCACCTCAGGAACTTGAACGACAACTATAAATCATCAATAAAGGCGCCCCCTCCACCCCCCAATGCCCCCAGCTCCACCACTTCACGTGCACACCTCTTAACGGAGGAGGCAAACGAGGCCCCATCGCGGGACAGGCGGCCAATGACTGAACCCGAAGGGTGCGCCTCTGATACAGATATTTCTCCCCTGTTATTTTTTAAACTGCGCCAACATAACAAATGGTGACACAATACCTCTACCGCCAAAGCGAGGCAGTACCAAGTGCCGTCGCTCGCCACCTAGCAACCCCTTAGCACCCTCAGCAAGTCATCTATAAAGATCTGCATTCCCACATCCGAAAGGTGAATGCCATCCGCCCTATAAAGATCAGGGCGATCATATACCAATTGAGGATGCCCCACCACAAGTCCCCCCAAACTCTTCACAAAATTAGATAAGGACCAGATAAGTCGCTTTCTAGCTTTATCAACAGATTTCAAGGACCCCGTGCATTGCATTACTTGCCTGGGAATGATATGGGACCAAACAATCCGTAATGCTGGAAAAAGGGTGTGAATTGCTGATAAAGCCTTTTAACAGCTAAACCCAATGCACATGACGTCAAGTAACACAGATCATTACCCCCCAAGTGAATAATTAGGTAATTGGGTAAAGTATATTCCCTAGCTAGTCTAGAAAAAAGAACATAAAAAAGCTCCCACTTCATGCCACAAAAACCCCACCAATCAATTTCCCAATCCAAGGAACCAAATTTGGACAAATTTTGCTCATACATCACATTCAACATATATACAAAGGGAAAAATTACACAAAAGGAAGCAGGGAGGGAGAATGGAGCCAAAGTGAAACCAACAAGGGTAAACAACTCCTGAAAACCCCCAGAGTCTCCAACTTTCCAATCAGAAGACCCTACTAAAGGGGAAAAAAACAAGAAAAAATCCCCTCGTGCCCCCCCCCGAAGGCAAGCGATCAGATCTAGCTCACTTTAGCGCCCTTGCTCCCCGACTAACTCATACCTGAACTGGAACCTGAAACGAAAACCAATTAGCGTAATATAAAGCATCCAAAAAAGCACCCATGAAAAACAATCCCCTCCCCCCAAAAGAACGCAACAACTCTTATTGCTTTGCCCCGCGAAGCCTATCAATGCGAATGTACCGCCGGAAAGCTTTTGATTTCCAGCGGCCCAAAGCCATAATTTGCCGATTCTAAAGGAATGCGAGCTGTAGCAAGAAGCATCCAAGTCAATCCCCCTCATGCAGCGACTCAACACAGATAAAAATTGGAATCGAGTTAAAGGAGACCCATCAGAATGGGCTAGCCAATTTGGGCCTCCAGGGTGACTTTTACATATATACTGGTAGGCCAAACGTACCAGACAAATAGCAGGGTCACTATGACGCGGAATGTTCACCCATCTACCTCTGCCCAATTGGTCGGTCTTTCATTTATGGATTTTACAAGAGATAGAGGATTGGGACAACACGACATTATCATACAACAATCCAGAATTTTTAGCATGCTTCCCTGAGGCAACTAGCTCTGACACTCTAAATGCCCCAAAGAAAGCGAAAGAGAAGGCCAATCTAAATAAACATACAAAGTCGTCAAAAGCAATTTGCTGCACTATGTTAATAAGCTGCTTCAATATGTCTAAATCAATGGGCTGCTATTTATCTTCTTCCACTCTCCTCGTACGTGACCAACCTTTTAAGATTCTTGAAATTAAAAAACCTTTTGTAAAATCAAGCCCCCCCCCCACGTAATTTGGAAAAGTAAGAGACCCCTGCAAAAAGGGATGACATGGATGCTTTCGACTTGCCCTCTTTAAAATTTTGCCAAAGCCAATGCATAAGCAACGCACGATCCATCTTACCTTGCCTACTGCGCTTGGCCTTGTACGAAACCCACAGATCCCAAGCACGCCTATGATTTCTTAAAGTGGCCGGCGCAAGGGAGTTCAAGGCCAAAGTCGAAGCCGGCTGCACAATCTGCCAAAGATGACAAGGGCATGAAAGGCCTGCTGACAAAGCACCTGGCGCAAGCTCCCTAAACTTCGGGCAATTGAAACGAGACAATGCATCGGCAATGCAATTATCAACCCCCGAAACATGCCGCGCTTTAAACGCAATGTTAAACTCTAAACATTTAAGGATTAAATATCTTAACAGGCGTATGGCGGGGGGGAAGATAACCTCTGCCCGTTGATTGCTTGAACCACCCCCAAATTATCGGACCAAAAAATTATAGTGTTATTCTGGAGGGAATGAACCCATAGTTCAACGCCCACAACAATTGGGAATAGCTCAAGAACCAACAGATTGCCTGTTAACTTAGATTTGACCTAAGAAACCAGCCAGGGAGCCGCACACCATGCTCCTTGAAAATAGGCCCCAAAACCAGTTGCTCCTGCAGCATCCGTAAAAAGCTCTAATTCAGCGTTAGAGGATGCTACAGTGAGCCAAATCCTAATCCCATTAAATGCTTCTAAAAATTTGATCCAAACATCCATATCCTCCCGAAGCTCCCCGGACAAATGAACAAAGTGATGAGAACGTTTTACGCCCGCTGTGGCTCTTTCAAGGCGTCTGCAGAAAATTTTGCCGATCGGGATTACCCTACAGGCAAAATTTAATAAACCTAGCAATGATTGTACCTTTTTCAAAGTAACCTTACGCAAATCGCGCAATTCAATCAATAAATTCCTTAATTTTAACACTCAGATGGCAGACGGCAAGAACCCGCCACAGTATCTATTTCGATACCCAAATATGAGAGACATGTGGCAGGCCCCTCCGTCTTGTCATCCGCAACTGGTACACTAAAATGCCAAAAAAGAGCCTTCGCAGAAAAAAGTACCTCTCGGCATATATCCGAGTCGGCAGGGCCAACGAAAAGAAAAGCGTCTAAATAGTGTGCGATACCTCCGTGTCACGCACCAATTGTTAGACACCAATGAAGAAAAGTACTAAACTTTTCGATCAGGGCGCAGGAAATGGAACAATCCATGGGCAAACACTTATCTACAAAATAACCTACTGGCAACCGAAAGCCCATGAACACAAACGACTCCGGATGCAGCGGCAAAAATCTAAAGGCAGACTCAATATCGAGTTTAGCCATAAGAGCACCTGACCCACAGGATCGCACCAACTCCAGCGCCTGCTCGAAAAGTTGATATTGAACTGAAAACACCGACGCATGGATAGCATTATTAACAGACGAGTCTTCAGGATAAGACAAATGCTGGATCAAACGAAACTTGCCAGGAACCTTTTTCAGTACCACCCCCACCGGTGAAATAACAAAGTCCGGTATGGGTGGATCCGGAAAAGGACCCAACATTCTATCTAACTGAACCTCTTTTAAAACCTTTTGAAAAAACTACATCGGGTAACATGCGAGCGGATTTCTAGTTCCGCTGAAACCCCGTAGAAACCAGCCTAACAATAACTGGAAACCGACACTAAAGCCGTCAAACAAAATCTTTGCACCCACCTGATTAACATAATCCCTTAACAAACAAAGCATAGCTTGCAATTTAATTGGGGATGAAGCATTTTTCAAACTACTTGCTGTTAGGAGTTGATTTGCCTGCGGCCCCTGCCTGATTTCGACAATCCTTGGCTGGGTGGGAACCTCCGCATTTGTCACAAACATGTTTGTATTTATAATTTGATCCTCTGGTGCATCCTCTGGTGCATTTTGCATTATTAAAGGAAAAACATTTCCCTTTTTGTGATGAGTAATTAAAGGATCTGGGCTGCTGAGCGAACTTCCGAAAGGAATCTGGCGTATGTGTGGCATTAGTAATTCTTAGCCAAATTCCTAAATCGCTATAGAAAAAGTCTATATTTTTGGCTCATCATAATTTCTCCATATGCCTGATTTAGAATTAAATCAAATGTATATAACGAAGAATGCCCATATACTCCGTGGGCCTAGACTCTAAGTAGCATGCCGCAAAGGGGCAATAACCTCCCAGCCAGTTTGAAAAAGACTTATAGGCTTCCTCGCCCATACCTCCCTTAGCCTTAGTGGCCGCTAATGCATCCTTCCCTGATTGTGTAACCGCAAACATATCTACATAACGGCTGCAATTTATGCGCTCCCTTGTAGAATCACGGACGTGTGATAATAGTGTTGTCCGCTAGCATAGGGAGAGGTCCCGAGCGTTTTTTGGAGGACATAGCTACAGCCTTACTCCCCCACTTTACCTTTACCCCCAGCCCTTGAAGGTTTTTTTTTAGTAGTTTCATCACCTTCGCAGGACGAATCTGTGAAGCCGAGGAATCTATGCTAGAGCTAACACTAGCATCAGAAACATCCCCACATTCAACATTATCATCATCATGTTGCTCACCAGGGTCGATCACGCCAGCCACACTGGAAACCGGAGGTAGAACTGCAACCTCAGCCGAATCCGCTACTGCTCTTGAAGTGCCTTCCAATGGCTCTGAATCCAATCTCACCTCGGAAGCAACAATCTGATCCGAAACAGGAACCGTGTTAGTACCAACAGCATCAACTGACAATTCGGTTCTGCCCCGCTTTCTACTCATTCCCTCCGGCACATTAACTGTCCCAACTTGCGATAACGGCCAGGGCCGGATCAAGGTTTGTGGGGGCCCCTGGACAACTAACTTGTGGGGGCCTTTGCCAATAAAATAAGCACACAATGAGATTAGCATAGGAGCAGCTACGGAGCCGGGATGGGTGAAGTATGATTGTGAGATTGTTAGTGTGTGAGTAGGGACAGGTTCCTGCTTTTCAGCATAGGTGGTTGCTTTTTCCATTTATTTTTTTAACTGCTTGTTAGATATTTAATTATTCTGTATC
>WWET01002945.1:192558-212514 GCA_011038615.1 Limnodynastes dumerilii | reverse complement strand
AAGGCAAAATGCGAGGTGTCAAGCTTGGAAGATAAGTTAGCAGAGTATAGAGTGCAGTGAGAGGTTGAGAGGGAGCCACCAGGTGGGGATTGTGTAAAAGTTAGCAGATGGGGACAAGAGGGTACAAAGTGAGGAGGGAGTGGTGAAGGAAGGAACAACACTAGGATGGAGGGCCCTGTTTACATGAGCTAACACACTTTTTGGGAGGGAAGAACTTACAGAAGACATAAGGAGAGTGGAGGAGGGGTAGGCTAGCTTGAACAGGTGCATTTTGAGTGAACGCTTGAAGACCTGCAATGAGGGGGAGAGTCTGACTGAAGAAGGAAGGTCATTCCAGTGCAGAGGTGCAGCACGGGAGAAATCCTGAATATGGGCGTGAGATGTGGTGATCAGTAAAGAGGTCAGACAGCGCTGGTTAGCAGAATGGAGAGGGTGAGAAGGGGTGTGCATGTTGATGAGGGAAGAGAGGTAGGGAGTAGTGGATGAGGAGATGGCCTTAAAGGTAAGGGTAAGGAGTTTAAAGAGAGGTCTGAAGCAAACAGGAAGCCAGTGGAGGGTTTGACATAAAGGAGAGGCCGAGGCAGAGCGGCGTGAGAGGAAGATGAGCCTGGAAGCAGCATAGCTTGAAGGCGGGCAAGACGGGCGAGTGTGAGACCTTTGAAGAGGGGGTTACAGTAGACAAGGCGTGATATGACTAAAGAGTGGATAAGGGTTTTAGTAGCTTTATTGGTAAAGAAGGGACGGATGCGTGCAATGCTGCGTAGCTGGAAACGACAAGAATGAGAGAGGGCACGGATGTATGGTATAAAGGAAGAGCAAGAGCAAGGCAGCGAACTTGAGGGGACGAGGAGACAGAGGTATCGCCAATGGTTATCGTGATGGAGGACGGGGAGGAAATCCTAGGGGGAGGAAATACGATAATTTCTGTTTTGTCCATATTTACCTTGAGGAAGTATCTGGCCATCCATGTGGATAAGGATGCAAGGCACTTGGAAATCTTAGACAGAATTTTGAGGTCAGAGGAGGAGAGGTAGATTTGAGTGTCAGCAGCATAGAGGTGGTAGTTGAAACCAAAGGTGCTGATGAGGTTACCCAATGAGGAGGTGTAGAGGGAGAAGAGGAGCGGGCCAAGGACAGAGCCCTGGGGGACACCAACAGGAAGTGGAGAGGGATGGGAAGATGAGCTAGGGGTGGAAACAGAGAAGGTGTGGTCAGAGAGATAGGAGGTGAACCAGGAGAGAGCAGTGTCAATGAGACCAAAAGAGCGGAGGGTTTGAAGAAGAAGGGGATGGTCAATGGTGTCAAAAGCAGCTGACAGATCAAGAAGGATGAGGATGGAGTAGTGGCCTTTGGATTTGGCAGATAACAGATCATTGGTTACTTTGGTAAGGGCAGTCTCTGTGGAATGATGGGCCGGAAACCAGATTGGAGGGGGTCCAGGAGAGAGTTGTCAGTAAGGTAGCTGATGAGACGTTGGTAGACTAAGCGCTCAAGGAGTTTTGAGGCAAAGGGGAGAAGTTAAATAGGCCGGTAGCTGAAGGGGGATGTAGGGTCCAGATTATGTTTTTTAAGAATGGGAGAGACAAGAGCATGCTTAAAAGAGGAAGGAAAGATACCAGGATGAGAGGGAAAGGTTGAAAAGGTGGGCTAGATGGGAGCATGCAGTGGGAGAGAGGTGTTTGAGAAGGTGTGAGGGAATAGGGTCCACAGGGCAGGTTGAGGGTGGTAAGGATATTAATAGGGAGTGAATTTCATCACTTGTCATAGGATGGAAAGAAGAAAACTCATGATGATTGCATAGAAGGGGTGGTGGAGAATTGAGGAGAGATGGGGGAAGCAGAGTGGAGATGTCATTTCTGATAGAAATCATTTTGGATGAGAAGTAGGAGGCAAAGTTGGAAGCAGAGATAGAGGGTGGGATGGAAGGCGTGAGAGGAGAGAGGAGAGTTTTAAAGGTGGCGAAGAGACGACGGGGGCTGGATGTTTGGGAGATGATGAAAATTTGCTTGGCTTGGGCAAGGGCAGAGCAGTAAGAGGAAAGGATGAATTTAAAGTGGAGGAAGTCAGCAAGGGAGCGAGATTTGCGCCACAGGTGCTCAGCGGTGTTTTAGGAAGCGCGTGATCTGAGAGTGCCATGGCTGGGGGTTACAGTGGCAAAGGGAGACGGAGGAAGGGGGACAGGCGGAGTCAAGGGCAGAGGAGAGGGTCATATTGTAAAGGGAGACGGCTTGGTTGTGGCAGGAGAAAGAGGTAACGGGGGAGAGGAGGTGGTCAAGGGAGGAGGAAAAGGCGGGAATGTCGAGGGTGCTGATATTCTGTCTGGTGAGAATGCGTTTGGGTTTGGGGGGAGGGGAGGCAGGCGAGGAGAGGGAGAAGGAGAGGAGGTGGTGGTCAGAGAGAGGAAAAGAAGAGATGGAGAAGTCAGTCAGAATGACCCCCTAAGTGGGTAGGGGAGGTGGTCCATTGAGTCAGGCCAAAGGATGAGGAAATAGATAGCAGTTTAGAGGTGCTGGAGTGGGAGGGGTTATCAACAGGGATGTTGAAGTCACCCAAGACAATAGATGGGAGGTCAGAGAAGAGATAGTGGGTGAGCCAGGCTACAAAGTTCTCAAAGAACTGTGAACAAGGGCCTGGGGGCCGGTAAATTACAGCAAGGCGGAGGTCTAGGGGGTGGAAAAGGCGGATAGAGTGGACCTCAAAGGAAGAGAAGATGAGGGAAGGCTCAGGAGGGATAGTGCGGAAAGTGCATGAGGGAGAGAGGAGCAGGCCACTATGACGGCCGCCGGCTCTGGGAGAGTGTGAGAAGGAGAGACCTCCATAGGCCAGAGCAGCGGGTGAGGTGGTGTCAGAGGGGGAGAGCCATGTTTCGGCTAGGAGGAGTTATTGCTAGTTATTTATAAAAGACAACTATAAGGAAGTTGCAGGAATTAAACCTAATAATTACATGAAATTCGGAATCTGTCGTCAAGTTTTTAGATTGCTTATTGTACTGTATGTTACTATTGCATTTCCTATACATAAAACATAAAATATAAAACAATATCTAACACAGTTACCAACCGCATTATTTGTTGTTTGCCAGTTAATTTTGTCTGGGTGGATAACAAGGTTTCCTAAACCATTATAGGTCCCAACGGTCTCAAATGGCGTTCCACCTGACCAGTTCCAGAAGACAATATCATATCCTGTAGAGGCATCGCCGTGGTGATCGAAGCTTATTTGATTATTCAGTAATGAGAAGCTCACTTTCCTGAGAGCTTCTGTGACCTGAAAAGAATTAAATAGTAAGATAAAGTTGAGGGTTTACTTAGGTTTTTTTGCTTGGAGGGCAACTCCCAAAAGATTACAGCTATAAAAAAATATTTTGGATTATTGTGATATTGCCAACTCTTTGTTGTCGATGTGATGAATAATAATAATAATAATAATAATAATAATAATAATGACGACTAATAGTAGTGTTAGTATTAGTGCACCTGTTGCTGTGTTCTAACTCATCTGATTCTGTTTCAAACTCACTTATGTTTACAAGCTGTATCAGTTAGGATGCAAGCTACTACAATGAGCAAGCTCAAATGAGTTTTGTAGCCTATTTATATAGAATCTCTAACAGCTGATAACAATAGATTCAGCCCCTCCTCCTAGCTTCTCTTCACACCTAGTTTTAACACCTAGCAAGAATGCCCAGCACAGATACACCCACAGAAACACAGACAGATTCACAATCAGGTAGATATACTGTAGACAAAATATGAAACAAATATTTGGGATGCAGTTGCCGGACAATCGACCCTATTCCGATAATGATTTAGCCAGCAGCTGAACGGCGGCTGCATCATTGTCCAAAAACATTGGCAAATAGAAAATTGCTATTGGGATTTGGTACTCATTTTCCAATAGCGGTAGGCTGGGGTGACTGCGGTGGGTATAAGGTTAGGGTTAGCCTGTGATGGTTGAAATGAGTATATGGTAAAGGTTAGGGCTTAAGGGGAAGTTTAGAGTAAGGTTGCGGAGCGTAGAGGATTAGGGTTAGAGCCCAAGAAGGGGAAGGTTAGGGTTAGGCAGTTGGAAACTGAGGGTTAGGAAAGGGTTAGGGTTAGGTGAAAACACATGTATATAAAGAAATAGTAGGTAAAGATCACGGCGCTAGATAATCAATGTTAAAATACATCAAATCATAATAAAAGTCCATATATTAAGCGGCACACAGGTGAAGGGTTAAATCCACATAGTGTTCCATAAAATGTTCACTGCTGTATATAACGCCCAAACTCTCATCCAAATAGGTACATAGGGATAAAAGAAAGGAGAGGGCCAGTAAAAAACAAAGATAAAAGACCATAGACCTCAACCATGGAATCTAAAATCAAAATTTTACTGAACACATAATATATAAAAACAGCGACACACAAAATACATTTCTGAAAGATAGCAAGCTGAGGGGTAAAACAAAACCCCTACCGAGGTACAACAGAAGAACCAGGAGGCTGCAATGCAATGGACGTCCAGGCAGCAGTATGTGACGAGTCCTAGGGCATCGGGAATGCGTCGGCGGGGAGAAGGTACACGGCAGCTACTTCACAATCCAGATCCTAAACGCGTTTCGGGCATCGCCCTTTCTCAGAGCGTTTAGGATCCGGACTGCGAAGCAGCTGCCGTGTACCTTCTCCCCGCCGACGCATTTCTGATGCCCATTTTATGGAACACTATGTAGATTTAACCCTTCACCTGTGTGCCGCTTAATATAAGGACTTTTATTATGATTTTATGTATTTTAACATTGATTATCTAGCGCTGTGATCTTTACCTACTATTTCTTTATATACACATGTTTTTAGAGTATTTGTGGACACTCTAAGGTAAATTTTCTGCTGTAAGATATAGCGCTTTCCATTTTTACATGTTTTTAGAGTATTTGTGGACACTACAAATACTGCAGTTGCATGTAGTTGCAGAACTCTTTGTACCTCCGGTCGTTGCAGCACGTTCACGTTTGGAAATGGACACTGTCGACAATTGCAATTCAGCTGCTGTTCAATAGTCTGTGGAGAAACAGACCATGGGCCTGATCCAGACCTACGCTGGCTGGCGTTAAAACGCTCAGCGCTACATCATAGGTCTGGATCAGGCCCCATCATACTAGAGAACCACATCCTTACATAATATTGTTAAAAAGTTTATTTGTGCCTTATAATACTGCTTTGGTATTTATCATTCCATTGTGAAGTAATGAAATTTGACAATTTAAAAGAAATCTGAACATAACTTACTGCTGTGACAGTCTGCGACTGAAGGGACAGTCTGCGACTGAAGTCTGCGACTAAGACTGACCTGAATGTCATTGTAGATATGGAAAGTTTTGTTGGCAATATCACAGTTACTGGTCATGTCTGAGTCCAGGAAGATGCTATAGAGCTGTAGCTATATGAGAGCACTGGAGTAGGGATTATCATTCTGAATGCTTCAATAAAGTTAGGGTAATAATGTGTTTGCTTTATGCTCACAGACCATTTAAATCGGGGAAACATGTAGCTTTAAAAATTTTTAAGTAAAAATAAGTATTTGACATGTTTAATTAGGTTAATCAATTATAGCAATTTTTTTTGCATTGTCTATTAGCAAACAATATTCGCATGATGCCTTACTTAGATTATACATAACAGAGCATTCATGCATGAATGACTGGGGAAGAGAAAGAAACTTCATTGTGTAGTCTGCTAAGTGTCAGTTCACAAAACCCCCTTATTTATGTACAGATCCCAAGTCATACTTATGGACATGTGGCAGCCCTGCGTTTGTTGCTCTAAAAACAGCAACAGTGGGAATCTGATAGTTGACCCTCGTATTCAGGCATCTGTTTAAGCCATGACGAGACATCTCCCATTACTGTGTTCCAGCACATGGACCTTACCTTGAATCTTCTGATCCATCCTTACTTAGCATAGCATGGTCGATTTCAAGCACACCTTTACAGTATTTTTAAATAATAAACCACTCCCACTGCGCAATTACAGCCTGCGCTGCCCTCAGAACAAGTCAGGAAAAACCGTTGGCTTGCCAGATTGCAGGGATACCACCATAATAGTGGCGCTTGTAGTGTGCGTGTGTGCAGAATGTAAAAATGCGGTATATTACAGTATGAACTGTTGTAAAATTCCCAATTTGCGGCTGTGAAATGTTTGCATCTGGATCTGTCTTAAATCACACTTTATTTAAGGCATTATCCTGTACAAAGAATGCCATCTTTTTATATTGGAGTCTGTATCAGGCTTAATGTCTTAAAATCTCACTAATAAAGTAAATGACTAAGACAAAACTTTCATAACAACTATTAAAAATAGAGGAGGTTGAGAAAGACAAGGTAATACATTACATTGCAGGTAAAGAAATAATTTAACAATGAAAAGCATATAGCTATTTCCAGTCTTTAGAGCTGGTCCAACATTTACAAATTAGGACAAAGTAGATGCCAGCAAACACCTTGGCAGTCCATGCTGCAATGTAAATTTAAATACTGCATAGCTTTATGTTGACTCTCTAATTAAGAGCTAAGCTGTGAAACATAACCTCTCAACACTAATTATGTTTGCATGGTTCAAATTTGCTCTCAATCACAATTGTAGCATGGTTTTGCAGAGAGGTGCATTTGCACCTGTTTTTCCGTTATTCTGGATCATTTCCTTTGTGTAACGTCATCAGACATTTGTATAAGTTTCTGGTTTATTATGCATAATTAAATAGTAATGCATCCCATGTTTACCAACATATACAATATTAGACAAAACATTTTGCATCCAGTAAGCCAGATAAAAGCTTCTTTGCATGGCTGTCTCGTAATGGCTTAAACAGATGCCTGAATACAACTACGCATGCATAGTAACTATTTTACGCTATCTGCATATCATTTCGTTGCACAGATTGCATACATGTGGTCTTTAAAGACTGCATGTACGCAGTCTACGTAACAAAATGTTACGTAAAATAGTTACTACGCATGCGCTGTAGCTATACACTTAAAACTACCATGTGAAGATCGAATAAAACACGGGTGAGAATCTGGGTCTTCATTTCTAAATCGCTCTAATTCTATTCACGTTGATTCCAGGGAGAAGTTTTATACAAATGAACTTAAATAAAAAACTATCACAAGACTAAATATATCCTGATTCTTACCTTTATACACTACATCTAATACAATACATTTCTGTGCATGTCAATGGAGCGGTACATAGACTGTAAAAGAAATTCATTTAACAAGTACCTCTATCTATATATAATAGAATAAGTAACATAGGAGGATTGAACCCAATTCCCACTAGACTGTTGTTTTCTATAAGTGCCTTCAAAATAATTTGTTATGTAATATGTCAATGATGAACTTGTTTCTGCTAAAAATGTTTTATATTCTTTATAAATAAACATGAAAATAATGAAAATGAACAATGAACAATGAAAATAAACATGAATCAACATTTGAGTGCGTTCTGTGTGCTTTGTTGTTAAAAATTAAAAAGGAAGTAAAAGAATATAATCATATTGGACCGTATTCAGACCCCCGCAGGTTTTCCGTGCGTGCGGCGGAATTACGCAAGCGAAAGGGGAGTGCACAACCCCTGCCACTCCCTTCTTGCGTGTGGGCTTTATGTCAGCTTAAGCCTGCCTTAAATGTAGCGTGTGGATCAGCGGTCCGTACGACCACTGATCCATTGCAGTGTGGGAGCCCCCCCCCCCGTCCAATTGTTGATACGCTAGGGTTACTATAGTAACCCTAACGTAACATCTGGAGGGTGCATGACCTTGAGTGCTTAAGTCACCTAACGTTACTAAATGTGAATCCGGTCCACTATAATTACTTAACCCCTGATATGAAAATAATGCATTTCAAACATGTGGTATAAAATAAAACTTAATGCTTTCAATCTAGATCAATCTAAATTATCTGAACCAGGGCTCGAAATGAGGGGGTATATGGGGGTAGGCCATACCGTCACTTTGCCCATGGATTTAACTGAAAATCTATAAATCTTCATTCACTTCTATTTTTATCTTTTCATACCGCCACTTCTAAACGTCCTTACCACCAATTCTATATTTTCATACCACCAGTTCTAAATGTCCTTACCACCAATTCTATATTTTCATACTGCCACTTCTAAATGTCCATACAGCTACTTGTAAATGTCCATACCACCACTTCTAGATTTCCACTTGACCACTGATTTGAACTTAAATAGCTTTTTGCTTAAATAATCCCACACTGACTTTGGACCCCCTGAAGATGATGTTTTTGGTGCCAAAACAGCTATTGGGACATGAAGTTTGCTCTGTTTTCCTCTGGTCATGTAAGACTCGCTTCTGTGCTATACTATGGATTATCAGGAGATGTAATTCTATTTAATGAATATCTGGCTGCTGTTTTCCTCCTCCCGGTCCCTCTTGTTAATTCATCTTGCGTTTAGATTATTTTCTT
Organism: Limnodynastes dumerilii; assembly: GCA_011038615.1. Lineage (NCBI taxonomy): Eukaryota > Metazoa > Chordata > Amphibia > Anura > Limnodynastidae > Limnodynastes > Limnodynastes dumerilii. The sequence continues at coordinate 204,044 of WWET01002945.1, read as the reverse complement.
AGTGACTGTAAACTAACACTGACTGAATTACCTAGTTTTTTCCATTTGCTGCAGTGTGTTTTCTTTTGTTTGCCTTTGGTGCTTCATTTGCTGACAACTAAGGATAACACAATGGTGTGTTTTGATTAAAATTGTATTAACTAGATGATTTAATTAATTGTTTTTTATTGTTTTTACTTTGGACAAATGGAAATTATTGTTTTTCCTCCCCCTAGGATTTCCTCTCCCCCCTATATCACCATAACCATTAGTGAAACCTCTGTTTCCTCATCCCCTCAAGTTCGCTGCCTAGGTGTCAACCTTGAATCCTCACTTTCCTTTATACCACAAATCCGTGCCCTCTCTCATTCTTGTCGTTTCCACCTATGCAACATTGCATGCATCCCTCCCTTCCTCACCAATGAAGCTACTAAAACCCTCATCCACTCTCTAGTCATATTATGCCTCGACTACTGTAACCTCCTCCTCGTAGGTCTCCTGCTCATCCGTCTTTCCCCCCTTCAATCTATACTTAATGCTGCTTCCAGGCTCATCTTCCACTCACGCCGCTCTACCTCAGCCTCTCCTTTATGTCAAACCCTCCACTGGCTTCCTGTCCGCTTCAGACCTCTCTTTAAACTCCTTATCCTCACCTTTAAGGCCATCTCCTAATCCACTGCTTCCTACCTCTCTTCCCTCATCAACATGCACACCACTTCCCGCCCTCTCCGTTCTGCTAACCAGCACTGTCTGACCTCTTTACTGATCACCACATCTTACGCCCATATCTAGGAATTCTCCCATGCTGCACCTCTGCACTGAAATGACCTCAGATTCTCCTCCACATTGCAGGTCTTCAACCATTCACTCAAAACGCACCTGTTCAGGCTAGCTTACCACTCCTCCACTTAACATCCTCACTGCATCCTACATCTATCCCTTTATTTTCCTTCCTTCCCCCTCTCCTCCGCTCACACCAGCAGTCCACTTCCATCCCCCACCTTATGTCTTCTGAAAGTTCATCCCTCCCACTTAGTGTGTTAGCTCATATGAGCAGGGCCCTCCATCCTAGTGTTGTTCCCTCCTCCACCACTCCCCCCTCACTTCGTACCCTCTTGTCCCCCTCTGCTACCTTTTACCCCATACCCACCTGGTGGCTCCATCTCAACCTCTCACTGCGCTCTATCACCTCCTCCCTGATGTGCCAAGCTTGACACCTCGCATTTTGCCTTGTGTTCTGGGCTTGCTTTACTTTATTGTATTTTTGTAATATTTTTATATTTATATTGTATTATGTACTATGCTGTCCATCCCTACACTGTATGTCTGTACTGTATATTATTATGTACTATGCTGTCCATCCCTGCCCTCTCTCTCTCTCTCTCTCTCTCTCTAAATTGGAAACCTATATGGGATCATATTATTATATACATCATATATATTAATAATATAAGTCATATCAATCTGGAATTACTACAGATTTAATAAGCAGACATGGTATACATTTATTATTACAGAGACAGCATCCTGTCTTTATCATATACATGCATTTGAACAATAGGCAGGCTTCTGGTGTGCTCTTTCTCTGTGTGATTTGCTACAAAGCAAGCTCAGAACTGAAGAGCACGCAGGGACATCAACTTTGATCAAGTCCTACAGTCACCCCCCTTGTTTAAAGATACCATTGATAGACACCAGCAACACATCATCTGTGAACAAGAAAAAATGGAAAAAGTGTAGCACTGTGCCTCCCTTATTACTTTATCTTTACCACTACACACATAGGGGCTGATCTTGAACTGCGGCCGTGGTTACAGCGGTCGTATCCGTAAGATCGTCAGTTTTGCGCATGTGCTGGGCAGATATTAGGGAAACCCACTCCTCAGGATCGGGCGTCCCTAACTGTTGCGTAGTTACGGTTGAAGGGGCGTTCCTCGCCGTAACAGCATGTAATTATGCCGTCCACAGGGGGAGTGTCGGGCGGAGTGCATGCCGATACACTGTGCCTTAGTACGCACAGCGCATCGACGGAAGTCTTTCTCTTTATCTCTATCTCCCATAGTGCATCCCATAATACTTTCTCACTAACTCTATCTCTCACATATACAGTGCAACTCATAATACATTGGGCCTTATTCACAGATCCGTTTTTTAAAAGTACGTAATTATATGCACGCACGTAGCAAGGCCACACCCACAAACACTCACGACACTCCCCTTTCCCGGCCGTGCAATCGTAGACTTACACCTCCATAGACCACCCTGATCTTTAGATGTGTACTTACGTTCGTATATTTCTTCCGTGCGTTTCTTTATAGCCGCGCCCTCAAGCGTTCATTTAAGTGCCCCCCCCCTCCCACTTTCATGTAAATTTTCAAGCACGTATTTCTACCCCACTCATCCGTACGTATGTCCCCAAGTGCGATTCACATGTCCATGCCTAAAGCATTTACGTGCGTATATTCAACGTAACTTACGTAAATAAAGTTACTACACATGTGCAGTTAAAACGTACCTAAATATACGCACGCAACTCCACATGAAAAAGGATCTGTGAATACTTTTCATTATTCCTATTTCTACCTTGAACACAGTGCACCCCATATTACATTTCCTATCAGATGGATCTAGTATCTATTGTAGACAAAAATCCCTGCAGCAGAAGACATATCAGCACCCACCAGCAGCCTTGTCTCCAGTCACCACTGTGTTGAGTACAACCATACATTTGAAATAAGAACCTTAACAACAGGGATAAATGGACTTTTAGATCAAACCTTTAACACATTAGAAACCTTGGACCGCATTCACAGATGAGAAAGCTTTACGCACCTAACATGTGTCACGGTTTCAAGAATGGGTGAACCTGTCACGGGTTCCGAGAGCAAAGATGACTGAGCAGACTAATAGGAGAAATTGGCAGGTTTAATGAGTTGCTTGCTCATAAACAAATAATGAAGAAAATACACAGTTCGAGAGTCTTGGTATGAGGGGAAATGAGCAGATAGGTCCAGAAGGCTAACATCAGCTGGGCCGGATGACGTGAGGCAGCTGGACTTAGGTGGGTTAGAGTCAGACTGGGCCAGATGATGTGAGGCAGCTGAGCTTGATGGTTTTGAGTCAGACTGAGCCGGATGACGTGAGGCAGCTGGACTGGATGGCTTGGAGTAGGACTGGACCGGAAAGCTTGTAGTCAGACTGAAGCGGATGACGTGAGACAGCTGGACCATATGGCTTAGAGTCGGACTGGACCAGATGACGTGAGACAGCTGGACCGGATGACGAGTAGACAGGACCGGACGGCAGTGCAGACCGGACCGGACTGGAGTGCAGGCAGGACCGGACTAAAGTGCAGGCAGGACTGGACTGGAGTACAGACAGGGCCGGGATGGAGTGCAGACAGGGCCGGACTGGAGTGCAAGTAGGACCGGACTGGAGTGCAAGTAGAACCAGACTGGAGTGCAGACAGGACCGGACTGGAGTGCAGACAGGGCCGGACTGGAGTGCAGACAGGGCCGGACTGGAGTGCAGGCAGGACAGGACTGGAGTGTAGACAGGACCGGACTGGAATATAGACAGGACCGGACTAAAGTGCAGGCAGGACCGGACTAGAGTGTAGACAGGCCCAGACTGGAGAGCAGATAGGACCGGATCAGGAGCACCAGGATCAGGATTTACCACGATCGGGATTACCAGAATCACAGGAGAACCAGGCACCTTGGGTGAGCAAGTTGTTCTGGCAATGTGGAGAGAGTGAGCAGAGTTTAAATAGGACGCCTTACCCTCTGATTGGCTGGAGGACTGGACTGGCGACTTCTCATTGGTGCTGCAGATCATGTGAGGAAATCCAAGATGGCCGCGGCCATGGAACGGAGATGCCGTGGGACTAGGCGAAAGAATCCACATGGGATGCCCAGGCTGCAGTGATGGTGAGTATGGGAGGCTGTCACTACGACAGTCTTCATGAACCTGGGATGCGGGAGAGAGTCGCATCCAGCTGGAGCAGGTAAGTGCAGCACTTGCTGCTGCCTCTTGTGATAGTAACCCCTCCTTTATGGGTGGCCTCTGGATGCCCAACCAGAGTCTTGGCAGGATGCTTGGCAAGGAATTTTTTAATTAACCTGGGTGTGTTGACGTCAGAGGTGCGGATCCAGGCGCACTCTTCAGGACTGAATCCTTTCCAATCCACCAAGTATTCAAGACGGCCATGGTGCGTTCGTGAATCCACGATCTCCATTACCTCGAATTCCTCACCTTGAGCACCAGAGATCCTGGGGGACTTCTTCACTGGAGATGAAAATCTGTTGATCACTAGTGGCTTAAGTAGTGAGAAATTAAATGAGTTGGGAATTCGAAGGTGAGGAGGGAGATCCAATTGATAGGCCACTGGATTCATGACTTTGCAGATTCTAAAGGGTCCTAAGTACCTGGGAGCAAATTTCATGGACGGTACTTTAAGACGAATATTCTTTGACGCCAACGACACTTTGTCTCCTGGATGAAGAGGAGGAATGGCAATTCTCTTACAGTCAGCATGAACTTTATACCTCTTGGAGGCCTTTAGGAGAGCGACTCGTACTCTCTTCCAGATATCTGCAATTCTTTCTAGAGATGCTACCAACGCAGGTACAGCAGCAGCTGGAAGCAGAGAAAAAGGTGGAACCCTGGGATGGTACCCATATATTACCTTGAATGGCATGCTGTCCAGAGATTCATGGTAATGTTGATTGTGAGAAAACTCCATCCATGGCAGAAGGTTCACCCAGTCATCCTGAGATGAAGAGATGTAGAGGCGGATGAAGGTCTCTAAGTCCTGGCTCACACGTTCCATTTGCCCATTGGTCTGAGGGTGGTGGGCAGTGGAAAACTTTAACTTGATCTGAAGACTTTTACATAAAGCTCGCCAGAACCGGGCCGTGAACTGGACACCCCTATCAGACACAATTTCTTTAGGACAGCCGTGGAGACGGAAGATGTGAGCAATGAACAGTTGAGCTAGAACCGAGCAGAGGGTAGCCCCTTTAGAGGTATGAAAGGTGCCATCTTGGAGATCCGGTCTACCATCACCCAAATGGTGTTATATTGTTTGCAGGGGGGTAGAGCAGTGACAAAGTCCATTGAAATGTGGGTCCATGGAGTTTTTGGAACCAGCAATGGCTGAAGGGTACCAGAGGGAGCTCTTCGTGAGGTCTTGTGCTGTGCACACTAAGAACAGGCATTGACGTAGGCTCTGACGTCCTCACGGAGGGATGGCCACCAGTAACTCCAAGAGAAGAATGCTTGAGTCTTGGTGATGCCTACGTGCCCGGAGAATTTAGAGGCATGAACCCAATGTAAAAGTTTCCTCCTAAGGGTAAGAGGAATGAAATTCTTACCAACTGGGATGGATTGTGTGCTGGCAACCTGGAGAGAATCAAGGATGAGGCAGTTCTCTTTTCCTTCAGACTCCTCTGGAGAGAATAATCTGGATAAGGCATCTGCCTTACGATTTCTTGACCCTGGGTGGAAACGGAGCTTAGTATTGAAGTGGGCAAAGAAAAGGGACCACCAAGCTTGATGGGGTTTGATGCACTCAGCAGTTTTGAAGTAAAGTAGATTTTTATGAACGGTAAAAACTGTGACACGATGAACTGCCCCTTCGTGCAGGTAACGCCACTCCTCTAATGCCAACTTCATAGCAAGAAACTCCTTCTCTCCTATGGCATAGTTTTTTTCAGCCGTGAGAAATTTTCTAGAAAAGAATCCACAAGGTTGGATCTGGCCATCCGAGAATCTTTGTGACAGAACTGCTCCAGTCCCTTCCGGGAGGCATCAACTTCAAGAAAGAAAAGGAGACAGACATCAGGTTGCCTGAGGACCGGAGCCTTTACAAAAGCTTCTTTCAGCTGTTGGAATGCTTGCTGACTTTTCATCGGCCATTTTGACGTATTGGAGCCCTTACGTGTTAAGGAGGTGATCGGTGCAAGGATAGTTGAATAATTCCGAAAGAACCGTCGATAAAAGTTAGCAAAGCCAATAAATCTTTGGATGCCTCTCAGAGTGGTGGGCTGTGGCCAGTCCAGAATGGCTAGTACTTTTGCAGGGTCCATCTGAATTTGAGTTCCAGACAAGATAAAACCTAGGAAGGGGATACTGCTGACCTCAAAGAGGCATTTCTCCAGTTTTCAGTACAAGTTATTTCTTCTGAGGTGGGACAGGACCTCCCATACCATGGTGCGATGAGTAGACAGATCTTTGGAGAAGATTAGAATGTCATCCAGGTATACTGCTACCGTAGTGTTCAGGAGTTCCCGAAATATCTTGTTAAATCCCTGAAAAACAGCAGGAGCATTACTCAGACCGAAGGGCATTACCAGGTACTCCCTCGTGTTAAACGCTGTCTTCCATTCATCCCCACTTCGAATTCTGATTAAATTATAAGCACCTTTAATTATAAGCACCTTTTATAAGCGCCTTTAATATGATCAAACATTTCCGAGACTAATGGCAGGAGATACCGGTTTTTAATGGTTATGGCATTCAGCCCTTGATAGTCAATACAAGGGCGAAGACCACCATCCTTCTTTTTGACAAAAAAAACCCGGCACCGGCAGGAGAGGAGGAGGGATGAATGAAACCCCTGGAGAGATTGTCTTGGATGTACTCCGACATGGCTTGGGTCTCTGGCAGGGAAAGTGGGTATGTCCTACCATGGGGAGGCGTGGATCCAGGAATGAGATCTATAGGACAGTCAGACAGTCGGTGAGGTGAGGTGGCAGAGTCTCGGCAGACTGTTTACTGAAGACATCCAGGAAGTCCTGATACTGAAATGGGAGATCAGAAGAAGCCTCTGGTTGGATCAGGCGATGTGGAAGTACTCGAGACAGACAGTTCTTGAAGCAGTTTTTACTCCAGCAGATGATTTGGGAGGAGGCCCAATCGATATGAGGGTTATGTAGCTGGAGCCAGGGTAACCCCAGAATGATGGGAAAAGTAGCTCTAGACAATACAAGAAATTGAATGATCTCTTCATGAAGTACTCCTACACGGAGTTTTACAGGAACAGTTCGGCGAATGATGGTGCCGCCTGGAATCCTACTTCCATCAACAGCTGTGAGATAAGTAGGGACAGGGAGCTTTTCCGTTGGAATTTTTAGGGAATCCACAGAGGATTCAGAAATAAAGTTTTCAGCGGCTCCTGAATCAAGAAGAGCAGTGAGGTTAGTCCTCTCAGAAATTAATATCAATAACCTGTTGGCATACAGCGATGGATGTACCATAGGTGTGCAATGGAAGCTCTTATACAGAAGAAAAGATCTTCACAGGAGTGACCTTATAATCAGTCAGAACAAGTCTTGAAAGATCTAACTTCTTTATATAGCACTGGGTAACAGGATCAATACATGGATAACAAACATCAGCTTTCAGTAACAGCTTCTTATATAGAACATGTCAGTAATACAAGCTACATGGCTAAACTTAGTTCTTCTTGGAAGTTTCTAGAACACACAGAGAGAAAAGGAAGTACAAACAAGTACATTAATACATAGCAGACTAACAATACACATGCATCTGGATATATTGCCATCTGCTGACCCTCCACGGTAACTACATGCATATGAATAAACCCAAAGTCTGTTGTACATATTTCAACAAGAAGTAGGCGGATTGCAGTCTCTAGATGCAGAGGAACGTAGTGGTACTCCTAACTCGGTTTCCTCAGGCCCAGTTAGGTGCAACAGATTCCCGGTCGCTTAGTGCACTGGAGGCGTAGATGACCTGGTTCCCCGCAGTAAAAGCAAAAGTTGTCCTTTGTCCTCCTCTGATGTTCCTGGGTAGAAAGCCATGATCTGCCAAGTTGCATAGGCTCTTCGGGGGGTGGAGACGGATTCCTGGGGCGTAAAGTCACTGGAATTCTTGGACGAGGAGTCTCCTTTCTTTCAGCGGCTCTTACAAATGGAGATGAGCTCATTAAGGGTAGTAGGCAACTGTGTGGAGACCAGTTTATCTTTAATACGATCAGCTAGTCCATTCCAGAAGATGGATATGAGAGCATCATCCCCCCAGGATAGCTCTGAGGATAATGGGCCTGATCCAGACCTACGCCGATGCGCTGTGCTTACTAAAGGACAGCGTATCGGCGTTTACTTACCCTGACACTCCTTCTGTGTGGGCGTATGGCCCCTTCCTTACGCCGGCCGAAGGCTACCCTAACTTCAGCCGGCGTAAGGAAGGGGCCATATGCTCGCACAGGAGCGTATGGCCGCTTAGCCCGCCTTCCTACCCTCATTTAACTACCTCCCCCCGCCCACCTACACTAACCTGAACGTAGGGACGCTTGAGGACGTCCCCTCCAGCGTCCCTACGGCGCTGCTACGGATGCCCGATCCACGATCGGGCGTTGCCGTAGCGACGCCGGGCAACATCTGCCCGGCGCATGCGCAGATCGGCTGAAAAGTTGTTCTGAATCAGCCCCAAATGTCCGAAACTGGACCACGTACTGGCCGACCGTTAATTCTCACTGACGAAGGCGGAGGATATCAGTGGCTGCAGAGGTGGAAAGACCAGGAGAATCAAAGATGACCCGGAAAGTAGCAAAAAAGTGTTTCAGGTTTGAGAGAAGTGGGTCATTTTTTTCTAGAAGGGGAGATACCCAATTCAGAGCTGTTCCAGAAAGCAGGGAAATGAAGAAGGAGACAAAGTTTGCTGCAGCACAGAGTGCTGAAAGGAACCAACTTGGTTGGCTAATTCATGCAAGCAAGACACCACCTGCCCAATGGTGACCTCCTGTCGCTCAAGTCTTTCTGCCATAGTGGGCACTGCTCCTTGTGGTTTTGCCCTGGACGGATTCATGTGGCCACAACAAACTGTCACGGTTTCAAGAATAGGTTAACCTGTCACGGGTTCCGAGAGCAAAGATAACTGTGCAGACTGATAGGAGATATTGGCATGTTTAATGAGTTGCTTGCTCCTAAACAAATAATGAAGAAAATACACAGTTCGAGAGTCTTGGTATGAAGGGAAATGAGCAGATAGGTCCGGAAGGCTAACGTCAGCTGGGCCGGATGACGTGAGGCAGCTGGACCGGATGGCTTGGAGTAGGACTGGACCGGAAAGCTTGGAGTCAGACTGGAGCGGATGACGTGAGACAGCTGGACCGTATGGCTTAGAGTCGGACTGGACCGGATGACGTGAGACAGCTGGACCGGATGACGAGTAGACAGGACCGGATGGGAGTGCAGACAGGACTGGACTGGAGTGCAGGCAGGACCGGTTTGAAGTGCAGGCAGGACCAGACTAGAGTACAGACAGGACCGGACTGGAGAGCAGGCAGGACCGGATCAGGACCACCAGGATCAGGATTTGCCACGATCAGGATTACCAGAATCACAGGAAAACCAGGCACTTTGGGTGAGCAAGTTGTTCTGGCAACGTGGAGAGAGTGAGCAGAGTTTAAAAAGGGCACCTTACCCTCTGATGGCTGGAGGACTGGACTGGCGACTTCTCGATCATGCTCCAGATCATGTGAGGAAATTCAAGATGGCCGCTCCCATGGAACGGAGATGCCGCGGGACTAGGCGCCAGAATCCACATGGGACGCCCAGGCTGCAGTTATGGTGAGTATGCGAGGCTGTCACCATGACAGTCTCCATGAACCTGGACCACGGGAGAGAGCTGCAGCCAACCAGATTAGGTAGGTACAGCGCTTGCTGCTTCGTCTTGTGATAACATGTATCCACACTTAACTTAAAGATATGAAGGATTTAAATTCAGATGAACAATTTGTGACATGCTTTGAGGCAAGATACCTACATAAATAAAGGAGGGTAGTGATTGGCAATATTACACTATGGTGGCCACCTAATATTTTTGTCTTTCATGAACGGAAAGGAATAAAGAAAGAAAAGGTTATTAAGAAATGTAAAAGTGAAAGAGTTAAAGAGTTAGAACTTAAACCCACTGCAGACAGGGGCCCACTGCGCCCCAGTCTCCCACTTTATCCTAAAAACCACCACACAATACAGACTATGGGCCTGATCCAGAACAACGCCTCGGAGCGAATTTACGCGTGGCTGAGACGTAAAATCACTGTTTTGTATGCCCTGCGCATGCGCACCATAGAAAATACGCACATTAACGTAGGGTAACTGTGAACGTATGGGCCATTCACGTATGTGTCAGTAAAATAAATACTAACGTGTGGGCGTGCCAATTTTATGTTTCAACAAAATACAAATACGTGACGTTAAGTAGGCGGGGGTTTGTATTTAAGGTGTACAGTATGGGCGTGCTTAGCTGCGTAAATATGTGTTGCCCATACGTACGTGTGTGAATCACTACGGTTATGATGGCAAAAGTTAAGGTAGGTTTTGAAAAGCGTATCTTGACAAGTTAAGGTAGGGGTTGGAAAGCGTATCTTGACAAAATACGTACGTGCAAGGGGTGTGCCTGGGGGAGTGTACCGAATTTACGCGCACGAAAATACGCTCCGCGAATAAACGTACGGCAAACGTAGTTCTGGATCTACCCCCATATCTCTTAGTGACAGTCATACCATACAGGCATTATCCTGGTGGACACTATACAATTCTGGCCACCATACAATACAGATTGCATCCTTCTGACCACTGTACAATAAATTAAACATTCTTGTAACCGCAATGCAGTTAAAAAAGGCCTCCTTGTGTCATAAAAAACAGAATCCAGTTTGTGTGTGTATAGTTGTTAGGAAACAGACCATCAGGTCGCGGAGTCTAACCAGAGCCTGGTTTTACTGGAGCCTCTAATGGTGGGGCAATCTGGGCTGCAGAACTCTGGCAGGTCGTGGACCCCGGCGAACTGAACCTATGCCTGTGGGTAAGAACAAAGAACAAAATGCAAGGAAGTAGAAACCCAGTGGTTTAAAACAACAACACCCAGACAGTAGACAATAGAAGAGCAAACGCTCACAAAATCAAACAACTCACAACAGGCACACTCAAACCAGAGGCAAAGAATGGAGGATGGAAGGGAGCACAAATGACACAGAGGAGAAGCAATGAATAAGGACACTTTACTATCAGAAGAAGCACAGAGGCAAAGGCAAAGATAATAGAGAGAGAGGGAGAGAAAAATGCCAGCAAGAAGCTATAATCGGAAGCGCCATGCTGCAGCGCTGCCTGTGATATAGAGGCTACAGCCATGCCATTGGCTGCAGCCTAACACAGCCCCAGCATGAGAGAGAGCGGATCCTGGTGCCATAGCAATGGCCAGAACGCACACTCACCAACAGGATGGCAGGCACAGAGGGAGAGGGAGCAGCGATGCCATGCTGGACCGGTGCTGGAAAGTAAGCGTTACATGCTACTGCGTGTAACAATAGTATATATAGATCCATCCAATCTCTCCCCCTTATGTGTCTCCAGCCTCCCAATATTCCCTATCATGTCTCTCCAGCCTCCCAGTATTCTCATCACACCTCTCCAGCCCCCCCCCCAGTTTCCTTATCATGTCTTTCAGCCCCTCCCAGTATTGCCATAATTTGTCTC
>WWET01002945.1:171177-188464 GCA_011038615.1 Limnodynastes dumerilii | reverse complement strand
AGTAGGTCCAGGGGAATGGAGCGCTGCTCCTCCGTGGGTAGATGTGATAGGAACGTAACGGAGGCCACCCGTTGTTCTGTTTGCCACGGACCGAAGACCTAGCTGGATGGGAGGTGCTGTGCGTCAGCTGGTTAGCACGTCACAATAATAGGCGTATCCGTTGACGAGTTTCGTCCCGGACAGGGACTTTCTCCATTCCCCTGGACCCACTTTTGCTGTTTTGGGACAGTGAGTACACAGGACCTTGGGTCCCTTCCATTGCACTGCACTTTATATATGAGTCTATGTACTCAGGAGAGTTGATATAAGATTCACCTGTGGCGCTCCGGAGCACACTTTAATAATCTCTATTGGAACACTGCTTAGGGATTCCCTTCAGCAGCTATTATTAGCACCAAAGAGGATTGCTACATTGTCTCATTTCCTCCCACAGAGGATACTATATTCACGTTTTCAGCATTACAACTGGATAATATATTTGGCTGCTAGCAGTGAATATCACTCTCTACCAAGTGACTGTAGTTACGTTTAAGTGCAATATTTACCGGACTCTTATTAGTACTCACATGTACTTACTGTGCACACCATAGGTGTGAGATTTTCAGCTGTGCATAATCTGATTGTTTTTATTTCTTTTTTATGGTTCTCTGTTTTTGTTCTTTTTCCAATTAAATGTATTTTTAATGTCACTGCTCGACATTTTTTGATTGGTTTATTTCATTACTGGTGAATTTCGATTTTTTTTTCCCTACCTTAGCCCCACTATAGGGTTTAGCGCTGTGGTTTGTTTATTCGTTTTTCTTTCTGAATCTTTGGTTCCAGGGAGAGTGGGTAAGACTCTCCCCGCCAACAGCTGCTTGTTATTCTTATTAATATATTTCTGCCAACCTAGGTGACTTGTTCACCTTATTATTAGCAATTAACCTACCAGCAGAGCCGTAGCTAGAAATTTTAGCACCAGGGACAAAAAGGAAAAATGGTGCCCCCTGACCCTGAATTCCAAACTAATTTACCCATAAATATTAACTTTTTGGTGCCTCCTTAAGAGTTGCACCCTGTGTGGCTGCCCCTATCACACACACCCCTGGCTACCAGCATGTTTTTGGACTGTGGGAGGAAACCCACACAGACCCAGGGAGAACATACAAACTACACACAGATTAGGCCTAGTCCAGGAATCAAAGTTATGACCTCAGTGCTATGAGAAACAGGTGCTTCTCACTGCCATCCATGGGCATGCTGATGCTTGTAGTTCTACAAGCATCAGCATGCCCTGTTGGGGCACAACATAGGGCAGCGTTAAAAATCCGCACCTCTCATAGGTGCGGATTTTTATCGTTAAAAAACCGGCGTATTTTTAACGCTAGAAAAGAATTGAATAAGGGAAAAAAATAACGCCGGTAAATTTTTTAAAAAAAGCGTTAAAAATACGCCGGCGAAGGATTTTTTAACAATTGAATCGGGCCCAGAGAGTGTTATCTAACTTATGAAATGCTGAAAAGAATTGGTGTTGTACTATGATTTGTCAATTAAAATTCTATTATTAATGTTTCTTCTTCTAGAATGACAACATGTTGACCAACCAAACAACTACTGATGGATTCCAAATGGTGCCATTTTCCAGTGATGGTGTGAGGCAGCCTTTAATGTTCACCGTGGTCTTACTGATGTACATGATTGGAGTTGTAGAGAATGCTCTAATAGTGACACTGATAATGACTGATACACACTTACTCCCATGTACTTCTTTCTATGCAATCTCTCAGCTGTGGATATCTGTTACCTGACTGTCACCCTCCCAAAACTAATGTACATTCTGCTTACTGGGGATAACTTTATACCTTTTACACATTGCTTCATTCAGATGTATTTCTACAATTTTATTGGCAGCACTGAAATAGTTTTACTTTCCATCATGGCTTATGACCGTTATGTGGCTATTTGTAACCCTTTAAGGTATCACTGTATCATGAATAGGAGAAATGTTGTACTGCTCGTGTGCTTAATCTGGGTGTCTGGAAACTTCAATTCCTTATTTTTTACAAATGTAGCTTCACAGTTATCATTTTGTCATTCACACACAATTCATCACTTCTACTGTGACTGCAAAGCTCTATCAAAGATTGCTTGTTCTGTGCAGTTTTTCCTTGTAGTTATGTATACAGAATCTTTTGTGTTCTTACTTTTTCCTTTTTTATTGACTGTTTCCTCATATGCTAAAATAGTTAAAAGCATCTTACACATGAATTCAGCAGAGAGTAGAAATAAATGCTTCTCCACCTGTACATCCCACCTCACTGCCCTCACAATATTTTATGGAACTGTTATGTCCACATATATGACCCCATCCTCAGGGAATTTGGAACTACTTGATCATATGTTCTCAGTGCTGTATACTGTATTGACTCCCATGGTCAACCCCTTAATATACAGCCTACGAAATAAAGATGTAACCAGTGCTTTGTGTAGCAAAATAAAATCCTTAACCTAAGCTTTTAAAAGATGCTTGAATTTGAGCTTTGTCAAAATAGGCCTGATCCTGATTTGGTAGCATCACTCGACATGTAAGTGTGCAAGATGTTACGCTACAGAGGGCATAGCCTATGGAACTTAGGGCTAGATCCAGACTTGAGAAGGAGCTTGAAATTAAGGACCTGATTTACACTTAAGAGTGAGTTAGATGCGGATCTGCACCTAACTCACTCTTCCAGCCCCCAACCCGCCCCCCGTTTCTAGGTACTTTATGACACTTACGAGTGCCATAGGGCTACCTTAAGTCTCCGTGCAATGCCCATACGGACATTAAGAAATTCAAAGATATATCCCTGCATGCAAAGAATACAATTAACTTGACTCCCCTAAAATCAACATGGTTTAGCCCAGGAGTAACTTTCCTCTCTTGATTTCAAGCTCCTTGTTACGTCTGGATCCAGCCCTTACGTTAGGAAATATGTTTAATGTCTAAAGTGTCTGAAGTGATGTGGGTGGCAATTTGCACTTTTTTTTTATTTAAGGTTGGGTTCTAGACAGAACTGTGTACATGAGAGGAGATTGACAGGGGATCTTACTCCCCTCTCACATGTGGACTTACAGAGGTCTGGATTAGGCCAAATATTATTTATTATGAGGTATCATCTGGGCCTCTGCAGCGAATGGCTGACAGGAGGTCCCTGCTATCATGCAATTACACAGAGCGGATTCATGCTCTCTGATGAAACCATATAGCAGAAATGCGAAAGAGCTGACTGTGCGGCATAGCCGCTCTGAGGCTTTTGAGAGATAGGACCAGTGGGCTCCACACAGCCGTCGACTATGGATTAGAGTGTGCACACCTATTTGAGCCCGACAGTGCATTATAGCAGCTCCAATAACCTTGCAACTTTCAATCAGTGTGCTATTTCCACTTACTGCCTTAAGAGTTCATCTATTCATCTCAGCACTGCCGCTTTGAGATCGTTTGAAGCCAAGATCAGCATACTCTATACAACTCCCGCTTGAGGTCTGGTCAGTACTGTTCAATTTCTACCAAAGAGTATATTTATTATCTGTATACAATCAGCAATTTATCATTGTAACCAGTTCATTTACATGCATTAGAGTCAGTCAATTTGTTTCCAATTAATCGCAACCAAATGGTATATAACTTATCCTAATCCATGTAAAATTTGATTGCCTAGTGGCATAACTTTGTCTTTGAGTGACTTAGTCACAGTATTTGTTTACAGCTTATGTCTATTTTCATTTGTATCCATATATATATATTTACATTTGTTTTTTATATAGCATATTTTAAGGTGTCATATTAAACTCTCTATATTTGCTTAGAGCGCTACCTTTTTCATTATTTCCTTTTTATCTTTGGGGACTGGTTATCCAGCTTGAGTTATTTATATAGAGTGGCTAAATTTTTACGGGTATTGATATTTTCTGTAATTGTATTGGGGTTATCAGTCTATCACTTTGAGCACTGTACACAACACTTCATTGTGTGTATCAATTACACAGAGCAGTTGCCGAGTTTGGATAGCAGGGACTTCCGGCATGCATGTGACAATCCTTCCTTGTGACACCAGCATTACTAAGAAAGAGGGGAAATGAGC
Organism: Limnodynastes dumerilii; assembly: GCA_011038615.1. Taxonomy (NCBI): domain Eukaryota; kingdom Metazoa; phylum Chordata; class Amphibia; order Anura; family Limnodynastidae; genus Limnodynastes; species Limnodynastes dumerilii. The sequence goes on along the minus strand of WWET01002945.1, from coordinate 184,364 downwards.
GCCGCTGAGGAAGGTAAGTGTAGGAAAAAGACATTAATGGGGAAATACAAGGACGCTGTAGAGACATCAATGGGAAAAGTAGGGAGGTTGGAAAGACATAAAAGGGAATATAGGGTGGCTGGAGAGATATGAATGGGGAATATAGAGGGGCTGGAGAAACATCAATGGGAAATATAGGGAGGCTGGAGATACATGAATGGGAAATAATAGGAGGCTGGAGAGACATGAATGGGAAATTTAAAGAGACCGGAGAGACATCAATGGAAAATATAGGGAGGCTTGAGAGACATGATGGGGAGGGTGTGGGTCCCCGCTTAGAACGGCCGTATTTCGACAGGGCTGTTTCCTCCCAGCCAGTTTCGAACTGGCTAGGATTTCAATTGCATATGCCTTGAGGAGGCATTGCAATCGATCCACGGAGCACCGAGATTTCGGTGCTCTGACAAGTTTGTAAAAATAGTCCCCCACTTCTTTCCCTTCTAACCCTAACCCTTCCCTCTCACTACCTTAACCTTCCTTTCCTGGTAGCCTGACCCTAATTGTCCCTTCCCTGCAGCCTGACCCTAACACTCCATCCCCTGCAGCCTGACCTTAACCCTCCCTCACCTACAGCCTGACCCTATCTCTCCCTACCCCACATGGAGAGGTTACTCACCTTTCCCTCGGTCCGGCAATAGCAGTGGCGGAGGGATCTCGGCGGCGGGGAGCCGGCGGATAGTCTTTCCATCTCATTTTATGTCTCATATGGGAACTGTTTGAAGTATTCACTGATGGGACAATAATATTGAACTTTCTAAGGATCGAGTGCTTATAGGAGCAGTGACGAAACAATTAGTTTTTTCACATTTATACACTGTCTTGTTTGTGTTTCAAGTGGGGCACAGTTTTATTAATTGCAGCTGCTGCAGCTTGTCTGTGCTCCTTCATTTATAGCTTGCATAAATTAGCTGTATTACGGATCTAGATCAGATATATTCTGAATCCGGTCCTAGGTTTTTACGCTTTGTAACTGAAACATATTGAGGCTGATTCAGAGTTAGGAGTAAGAGTGCAGACAGGTAAAATATAGCCTAAATTAGCTTAATGCACACAATACATTACCTGTAAACGCATTCATTCACACATTTGAAATGTGCCTCACTTTGTAATACAATATGGTTTTATCCAAATTTAGATTTGTTCCTATCTTGCGATTAGCCCCATTGGGCCGGATCCAGAACTACGTCTGTCTTCCATAGACGGACGTAGTTCAATAAACAGTAGCTACTGCGCATGCGTAGTAGCTATTGTACGTAATCTGCGTATCGTTTCGATACGTAGATTGCGTATATGTGGTCTAAAAGACTGCAAATATGCAATCTACGTATCGTAGCGATACGCAGATTACGTACAATAGCTATTTCGCTTGCGCAGTAGCTACTGTTTATTGAACTACGTCCGTCTATGGAAGACAGACGTAGTTCTGGATCCGGCCCATTGTTGCTAATTGCTGCAAATAGATGATAAATTACGAATCACTGAAAGTACTGTAAGAAATAAAACCACCCAGTAAAGCTCTGAAATGGGTCATTTAGAGTATCACCTAAAGCGTTCTTTCAACAAGACTTTAAGGGCCTCATATACTAAGAATTTGATTGGTTGCTATGGGCAATATCTCCACGTTTTCTTTCCCACAGCTTAGTAAACCTGGCCCTAAGTGTCTGTGCATAATTATTGTACATACAATAGACAACCTGTAGAATGTAGGTTTGCTAATGTGGGAATGGTACAGATACAGTATGCCAAGATATACTTTTCTGAAAATGCTACCATGGTGCTCTGTTTGGTGCAATATCATTTCTCATATGCTTTCACACCATACTGTCAGTCATGCCAAAAAGCTGCAATTTATAGTGTAGCCACTAAGTTGCCATTATGTTGAGTAATGTGTTTCCCCTGTGTAATGCAGAATATATCATTAGTGAACTTAAAGTGGGCATGAGCACCAAAGCGACATTGTACCCAATAGCTGAGCATGAATAGAGTGCACTAATGCTATACAAACCTGATGCCAGTTAAAAAAAAATCAGGTGGAGGGGGGACCCATGCCACTCATCTCCCAATTTTTCAAATACCAGGGTTGTACAGCACTAGTGCTCTAGGCATTATCAGTCTGGGCTGCTTGAAGCATAGAGGAGGGGAGGGGTTCCTGCAGTGTGGGTTCCCCCACCTTGATTCCATACAGCCGCAGGCCATTGACACCGGGGTTGGTTCTCCCAGAATGAAGGGGGCGAGTGAGACCTTCCTTAGTGCTACCAGCAACCAGCGCTAGTGCCAATAGCACAAGGGCTCTTTCTGCCATCCATCAGAAGTGGAAAACAGGGTAAAAATTAATAGTAAACATTCTCTTTGGAGAACTGCAGATGCCAACGTTTGCCCTAGTTTATTATACAGTAACATTTAAAGGATCTTTTTTGTATTTTTTTGTATTTTTAGCTCCAGTCTTCTCTCTGGAGGAAAACATAATTAAATCTTGCAGTATGAGACGACACTAGGACCAGTTTTTTTTATTTAATACTGTTTCATAGACACCGGTATTTATGTTTGGGGGTGGATTGTGAGCAGTTTCTGAAATGTACAAGGAATTCTCCCCACAATTACTGCACTCCCCCACATGATTAACCATGATTCCATACAGTCCCTGGCCGGGAAACAGGGTTTATTCTCCTTGGGGAATGGACACATGTGCTCCTCTCTGTGAGGCATATTTGTACTTTATTTACAAGTAACGTACAAGTAACGTAGATTACGTTACAGAATTACTGCGCATGCACAGTAGAACATATCGGAAAACTCCAGCCGCATATGCAATGCAGCCGAAGCTCTGCATACGGCCCAATAATAATAAATATAATAATAATAATATTACATTTTAAAAGACCTCGAGTTGTAAGTCACATAAAATATGCGATAATAGGTGTGAACAAACACACATAAACCTTCCGGTGTAATTAAAACAAAATTTATTAAAACAAATATGCCTGGTACCAGACCCTAAAAATCTTAACTAATATATAGCAGCAAAACACTCCATATATAGACAGTACAAACTATCCAAAAAGTATCAATATTGAAAAAAGCGCATACTAGATATCAATATAGACCCTACCAGGGATGATCAATCCCTAGTAGAAAGGTATAATAGATACTTTGAGTAAAAATATTGCTGAAATAAAAAACAAAAACAAAGTTCCAATTCAGTTGTAACCACCAGTAATACAAGTCGGTATAAATAAGGAGGTAGACCTTACCACTAGCAACTTGGAATATATGTAGCCGAGTGTATCCGTGGTCCGAGTCAACCCCGGCGAGCGGGTGTTTAGGCCGCTAGAACCGGGGGTCTCAGGACGCTGACCTCACTTATCTGCAGGCGGCTTCTGCCGGATCGTAGAGCAGAGGGTGTGCAGGGCGGTCCTTCCCCTCTAGGTTGAATCACGTTGGTGACGTTGGTGAGCGCTTACGTTGTAAAATCAAATTTGTTTTAATTACATCGGAAGGTTTATGTGTGTTTGTTCACACCTATTATCACATATTTTATGTGACTTACAACTCGAGATTATACTGTGGCAGCGCTGGTCTTATTTTGTTTTTCCTTATTCTACCAATTATATCAAGGGGATTCACAAACCCCTAAGACCAAGCTGCAGCTACAGTATCTCTCTTGGTACTTCCAGCGCCTATTTTGTTTTTTTTTCTCTTTTTTCCTTTTGTAACAATATTTTAAAAAACCTACTCTATCATGCCTGCTGCTAAGTGCTTTCTTCAATTAAACCTTACATACAATACAATAGTGAACATGAATGATCGGCACAGCACATGAACCGACTGTTGTTGCAGCTCATACTGCAGGGTTCCTTTCCCCTTCCCCACAGAGGAGACTAGAGCTGAAGAAGAAGAAAGAGCCTTAGGATGTTTCTGTCCCTGTATAATAAGCTGGGCAAATGAGGGATGTCCAGGAGTTTTGGTTTGAATATAGACATTTAACATTCCAGTGTCTGAGTGTTTCTTGATACTTTTCATACAGAATTACTGTACAGATGTCAGTGCACCCTGGAGCCAGGGCATGGTAGCATTTTTTGTTTTACTAATGTCACTATGCCCTGGCAGCACTCTGTTTGTACCCAGGAGGGGGGTCGACCCATGGTGGTTTTTGTGTAAACCCTGCATTGTTAGTCCCCTGATTTTCCAATATTAACACCAAGGGGTAGATCCTGAACTACGTGTGTGCGTACGTATTTTAGCGGTGCGTATTTTCGTACACGTAAGGTCAATACACTCCGTGAACATGAATGATCGGCACAGCACATGAACCGACTGTTGTTGCAGCTCATACTGCAGGGTTCCTTTCCCCTTCCCCACAGAGGAGACTAGAGCTGAAGAAGAAGAAAGAGCCTTAGGATGTTTCTGTCCCTGTATAATAAGCTGGGCAAATGAGGGATGTCCGGGAGTTTTGGTTTGAATATAGACATTTAACATTCCAGTGTCTGAGTGTTTATTGATACTTTTCATACAGAATTACTGTACAGATGTCAGTGCACCCTGGAGCCAGGGCATGGTAGCATTTCTTGCTTTACTAATGTCACTATGCCCTGGCAGCACTCTGTTTGCACCCAGAAGGGGGGGGTCGACCCATGGTGGTTTTTGTGTAAACCCTGCACTGTTAGTTCCCCTGATTTTCCAATATTAACACCAAGGTTGTAGTTGCATTAGTGCTGGTTTACAATACAGGTGATATCAATATTTACATTATTTTTATTTTTTTTCCAAGCAGCGCTGCATATTTACAGTCAGCACTGTATGCCCGCCTAGATATTGAGTCCAATGTCAGTCTCGCATGTATTTCTCATCTTCTCCCATCATGCATATTATGCGATAACGGTATTTTCAGAAAGGTATATCTGGGCATATCTGTATAGAAACATTATACATAAAAAGAACATAGATCTTCTTTTTCATGTATAAAAGTGGATAAATACTTGTAGGAAATAATAAGGAAGCAAGTAGATATACAGTTCTGCCCAGTTAAACTTTTCCTAAAAACTGGGAAAAATATGCCAAATATGGTGTGAAATTCCAATCAAGGTAGCCCCACTTGCTGAAGAAAGTTGAATAGAGCTTCAGAAATAATAAAACCTTTGTTTACTTACCATTTCTCAGCTATCAGCTTTTTGCAGAGATAAGACAATGAAGCGGACATCACCAATTCAGTGTCAAACAGAGAAAGTGTATGACTCATCCCGGGAAATTAATGAGTGATGTCAGCGCCATTGTCTGATCTCTACAGGAAGCTGGCAGATGTTAAATGGTAAACAAACAACGTTTTATTGATTTAGTAATGGGCTGCAATTTAGCTTTCCCACCGTGTTACAAAAGAAGCATTATGGCAGAGAAAGCATTTACATTGTTTAAGAAAAGTCTCTTTTAAGAAAAGTCCCTTTTATGTTAAAATTTTTCATCTAACTTCATTACATTTGTCCGTTAAATAAAATAATAATAATAATAAAAATAATATTTTCTACAAAATGTTTAATTTATTCAATATCTTTTGAAAAGCTGTCAAAACTTCTTTGTTTCTGAGGCTGTAAACAAGAGGGTTTAACATTGGCACCACAGCCACATAAAGCAATGATAACATCTTATCTTGCTCTTCAGAATGGTTACCCTCAGATTTCATGTACAAACTGAGAGATGTTCCACAGAACAGTAAAACAACAGTTAGATGTGAGGAGCACCTGGAGAAAGTCTTCAGTTTTCCTTCTGAAGTTCGTATCTTCACAATGGTTAATATGATATTGGCATAAGATGACAGGATCAATAAAAAAGGAAGAAATCCTATGAAAGTTCCTTGTATATATATCAGGTTCCTGATATATGTAGTATCGCTGCAGGAAAGCTTCAGCATGGCTTTCAGGTCACAAAAAATATGATTGATATCTTTGGATTTACAGAATGACAAATTGCTTATTAACAAAGACAACTGTAAAGAATTCAAACACGCAATAATCCAGGCACTTGTGGCCAGCAAAGCACATGTCCTGTGGTTCATGATAGATAAATAACGGAGCGGTATACAAATGGCCACATAGCGGTCATATGACATGAAAGAGAGTAGTAGAAATTCAATTTCAACACAACATACAAACAAAAACTCCTGTGTCATACATGACTGGACAGAAATACTGTGATCCCCTGATATTGTGATGGCCAACAGCTTTGGAAGCACAACAGAGACATTTAGAATATCCTGGACTGATAGGTTACAGAGGAAGGCATACATGGGAGTGTGAAGCTGCGACATCAGGCAGACAACTGATATAATAGCAGTATTTCCGATCACTGCCAATAAGTAGATGAGTAGAACTCCAGTAAATAGAAAGATCTGTAAATCTTCATTTGTACGACTGGAAAACGCTAATAGGTGGAATTTTCTTGGCTGTTTGATACTACTGGTATTCACATTCATGTTTTCTTTGGCAAAGAATAGATTTTTAAGATTGATCTAAATTAATGTTCATTGTGATAACTAACAGGTCAGTGCTTTGGAAATCCAGTTCTCTTCCATATATAAAATGCAGAGTTTACTACTTATTGAAAATATTAAAGAGGTTAAGATGAATGGTGGAACTCTCCCAAGGAATTTTCATGGTCTAATTCAAGGTATATTTCTAAATGAAAATAAAGAAATAAAGAATGAAGTGCACTTCCCTCGCACATATGAAATTTAGGATCGCATTTCTGTATGTTAACCTCCATACGGACCTTCCAGATGCAGAACCCTACCATAAAGTGTCCGCATGGTAAGGCTAAGTACAAAACGGAGGATCATACATAAGGGGCCAGATTTTCTAAGCTGCAGATTTAGAAAAGTGGAGATGTTGCCTATAGCAACCAATCAGATTCTAGCTCTCACTTTCTTTTTTACATACTAGAGAATGTCAGCTAGAATCTGATTGGTTGTTATGGGCAACATCTTCACTTTTCCAAACCTGCAGCTCAGTGGCATAAGTTCAGTCGAGGCGCCCGGAGGCTAGATAAATTTTGGTGCCCCCCCCTCGGAACGTGATGACGTCACACCAGACACTATATGTGAAGAAGGAGAGGAGGGTGCAGGGTGCCTGTGCACTCAGTGCATTGCAGATGTGGGGGAAGGGGGCGATACATATGCACTAATTACACTATGTGACTAGTGAACATGTATCACCGTTGGCCCCCCATCCAAAGCACGCATCCACAAGCCACAGGCAGCTCTTTTACTAGAGCCAGTAAGCAACTTGGAGCTGAGGATAGCACCGGGGACACATGCGGGCAATGACACAAGCTGGGCCTGCTGGCACACACTGCCAGGGGACAATAGAGAAGTGCCCGTCTCGGGGCTAGTGCCCGGAGGTCAGCTCTTCCATTGTCTCTGGTACTTACGCCACTGCTGCAGCTTAGTAAAGCCGGCCCAAGGGCTTTGAAATGCCTATACTGTAAAATTATCATTCCTATCCCCACTCACAATGCGTATCTCATACCCATCCCACATGCAGATAAAGAGGTCCACATAAGAACGCAGCATTGGCCGGTTGTGTTCTGATGCAGAAATACTAGTACTGCACGTGTACAGTACAAACTGACAGTCGCTTATCAATACTAATTCTGGATTTGGCCCACAGACGGTAAGTTTTATATGTGGAATAGACTTCTAATCAGAAAATGTGTGGGGCATGGCAATGCTGCTCTGTATCTCCACATTTAACAAAGCTCCCTATCTTTTCTTTTTAGAGGAGCACATTTCCCAGGGTTGCCGACTCTCCCGGAATGTCCGGGAGACTCCCGAAATTCGGGCAGTACTCCCGGTATCAACTCATTTCTGGTCCTTGTAGCAGCCGCCCATTCTGGAACTCATGTTAGCTATACCACTGCAGCTTGATTAACGATTGATGCTTATAAATAAATTCATAAAACATTTACCATGTCTACACACTGTTCCTTTACAAGGTATGGATGCTGTACTGACTTTTTTCATGGATGTTGTGTGTTTACTGTCAATATTCATGGTTACTGTTGTAGAGCCAGCATAACATTGAACATAAACTTTCCAGCTTACAAATATAAAATTGAGACTTTTTAAAAGTTCAGCATGTGTATAATAAGTTCAACAGGCTCCCAGGTTCTGAATCTGAAGTTCACAGGAAATGTGAAGCTCTGTAAATATGATAAGTGACACAAGAGTGTAACTAGAGGCAGTCTCACATTTTATCCATGTGGTACTACATCACTTAAAATAAAATAAAATAAAAGTACAGTATGTTATATATTCTACAGACCAATGTGAAACAAAATACTAATATCTATCTTACAATAGAAAATTGGCAGGAAATAGAACACAAAGAACACCTGCAATATGAGGAAAGTTACAGCAACAAATGCATTTAGAAGCATTACTGGATCAACAACAGCAAGGAGTGGCAGAGTTTCAGCTCTGGATAACCCCTTCCTATCCAACATAACACAACAATTTAATCAAAATTCAATTCAACCAAATTATGTGAGACATCAACCAAGTACCTAATGGTCAGTCTCCGTCCTCTGTTCATGGGCCTGATCCAGAACAACGCTTCTGAGTGAATTTACGCATGGCGAAGACATAAAATCGCCTATTTGTAAGTACTGCGCATGTGCACCATAGAAAATACGCTCATTAGCATAGCGTAATTGTGAACGTATGGGCCATTCACGTATGTGTCACGTAAATACTTACGTGTGGGCGTGCCAATTTTACGTTACTCCGAAATACGTCTGAAATACGTTAAGTAGGTGGGGGGTTGTATTTAAAGTGTACAGTATGGACGTGCTTAGCTGCGTAAATTCGTCTTGCACATACGTACGTGTGCGGATCACTGCGGTTATGTTGGCAAAAGTTAAGGTAGGGTTTGGAAAGCGTATCTTGACAAAATACGTACGTTCAAGGGGTGTGCCGAGGGGAGTGTAACGAATTTACTCACACGAAAATACGCTACGCGAATAAACATACGGCAAACGTAGTTCTGGATCTACCCCCATGTTTTCATGTCTCTTTCCAAAATCACAAGTGACATAAATCCTACAATCTACAGATTTATACAAAGATGGAATGTAATGTCAGTATGCCACAAAAATGTACTGTAACATTTAATGTATTGAAACATCTAATGAGTCTTATGACATTCTTAAAGCACAGCAATGATTTACACCATACAGCTGTATTTACCATGCAGCGTACACTTAACCATGTTACAAGATAATGCAGATAAAGCATTTACTTTCCTATATTAAAATAATAGAATCATCCTAACATCCCACTTTTCACCTATAAAGATAAAAAATAACAATTGTCTTGATATAAAGAAATATGTTTTATATTTGACATAAAAAAATCTGCCACAATGACGTCTTTTCAGTAATTATGACTTAAATGACAAATGTAGCATATACACACAAAATGGAAGTTGCTCAATCAATTTATAGGTAAATGCAAACAGGTGCATGAAAGGCCTGGGGGTTAGCCTGCTAGCCACAGAAACTAAGGAAAGAAATGCCCCAGCACACTGCCATTACCCAGTAACAGACCATACTGTTCTATCTACATGAAACGCAGAATTGTCTGTTACACAGACCTTTCTACATATTGTGGTCCTAACTCTAACAATAAGAGTCCCAATGTTGGATATGTTTTTATGTTTTTAAATTGAGAGCTAACTTACCTCAGGAGACACCCCTTAAAACCTGTAAAATAGCTGCTGTGGAACAACCCCCCCTCTCAGCTGCTGCTTCCAGACAAGCTCACAAACAGTATACACACAAAATGGAAGTTTCTCAATAAATTTATAGGTAAATGTAGCATACGTATATCCAGGTCATATTATTAACGGCTGCTTTAATGATTATTGATATTTAAACTTTTTATTGATAATTGATAAACTTCTCCACAATGCAAAAATGCTACATTATTGTAATGTGAATTCAAAGCATGCCACATTTTTATTTTTGAAAGATTACTGTTATATAGAAAAATGTATTTTTCTCATTGCTTTCTGCTATTACTAACAGGTGTAAATTTACATCAGGGTTGTCGCCCTTAGTGAGTGACCTGTCATATCCTCCAGTGCTTATCAAAGAATTTCTGCATAGAGGCCAAAACAACATTTATGTGCTGCATCTATTACACTGACTCAGTGTTATCTGTTGACTATTACTGTATGAATGTTATTTGTATTATTTTTTTTTGTACTAACAGACTTCCTATAATCATCTGACCAATTTATCTTGGCCCTGAATTGCTGACCATAGATAATGCATTTTAGTCCTGCTAGAATGGTCTCACATAAACACAAATAGAATAACAAAAAAGAGTATATATGATATAATACAAGTGTACATTAGAATACCTGAAAGGCCTTCTGCAATCTTATTAGGGAGCATGTTTTCTGTATTATGCGGCTAAAGAGAGTTTTATATATAGTTGTTTGATGAATAAGAGACAATCCCCAAGGATCTGAGGTAGAAAGTTTTAAGAAAATTTCCTAACTAACTTTTAATTGGCACAACGCCATGTATCTGTGTATGATGTATCTTTCTAAGCGAGAGATTTACTAAGCTGCGGGTTTGGAAAAGTGGAGATGTTGCCTATAGCATCCAATCAGGTTCTAGCTGACATTCTCTAGTATGTAAAAAGAAAGTTAAAGCTAGAATCTGATTGGTTGCTAAAGGCAACATCTCCACTTTCTCTAACCCGCAGCTTAGTAAATCTGGCCCTAAATCTAACCACACACTAAAAGATAAAAAAAAACAAATAAACAAATAATCTGACTGATTCAAAATGTCTCCCATACAAGGAAAAGAGTTATCTTAAAGATTTAAAGGATATTATGGTGCTGGGTATAGATATCTGCTGAGCGTGATCTAACAGACCAAACATAATGAATAAACTAGCATTGTGGTTGCTGAGTCCAGTCATCATCCTCCATGTCCTCTATATCCTCCTCCCATCTATATCTGAAGACTGCTTATTCTTCAATCCTAAACAGGTGTAGAGTGGAATATATAGCCAAAATTGCTCCTTTAAGAGACAGATTAGTGAGTATCAATTTAACTGGAGATATACAATACAGGGAGTAGTGTTTTGAAACTGTGTACCTAATGCATGCCAAAGCTGCAGGTATCTATAAAAGAGGGTAGAAGGAATGTGGTGCACCTCCTGCAATTCAGTAAACAATCTCAAGGTGTCTCCATTTTATAGGTCACTCACCGCCCTCACACCGTAGGATTTACAGACACTCCTCCCTTGCAAGTCAGTCAGTTCCCTTAATTGTGGATTGTGCTACAAAGGTATATCAGGGTCCACGCCCTCACCTTTCACTAGTCTATGTTTAATCCTCCACACTATTCTTGCTTGCCTGAGGAGTGGCGCATCACCTCTCCTAGCATCACTTGCCTGCAGGTTTTGCCAGGACCACCCGTACAATGAAGAAAATAGTTAGTAGTGTTATCAACAGTTCCCTGTACCCAGCCAAGCACCTGCATTAAATAAACAGCTAGGTTGTACATCCTCAGGTTAGGTAATGAAAGGCCAGCATCATCTTCACTTCTCTGCCGGATACACATGTAAACTCAAGCTCTATCTCCAGCCCAAATCAGGGAGTTTAAATAGCCATGGATAGACTGAAAGATACAGTTAGCAAGATATAAGAGAGACTTCTGCAATGGATACAAGTACTTAGATATAAGTAATTAGGCAGTAGAATAATTTTGAATAAATTAATTGTGCCAGTCATGGAGAAGGGGGGGGGCCTTCCACCAGATTTTGGTTTTGCGTTTGAAATATGCAGTAATTGGCTCTAAATAAAGTATTATATAATCAGAGGGGTTAGCTGTAATTAGAAAACCCAAAAACCTGAACTCAGTAGTCCAAACTAACTGTCAGCAGCACTCTCCAGCTGTGTCCGCACTACACTCAGTAGTGGCATCTTCCTGTTCAGCTTTCCACCTTGCCTCAGGTGGTGTGATCTGGCTCCAAGCTCTGGCATCCTTTGTTGCATGGGCACCGCCATGTTGAATCCAGTCACCTAATGCGCCCAGCCAACCAGATCTCAGCTCAAGGAGCCACATGACCAGACCATCCAATACTGGTTCAGGGGAGCTCTATTTAAACCTGCCACACAGTGTAACCAGTGCAAGAACAACTTGTTCACTCAGACTGGTGCCTTGTTCCTTTCTGAGTAGCACTGCAGCTATCCACAAGTCAAGTCTGTCCAAGTTTGTTTGGCCTGCACCGGCTGTGCGTATCATTGCGGTCTGATCGCAACACGGATCTCTAAATACGGCCCTAAAAATGGAAGGTTACACCTGGGCAAAACCGGTTGGTAGACATATTCCCGGCGGTTAAATTCCCACCGCTGAAAATACCTCCACCAGTTTTCCTACACTCATTTTTCCGGCACGTTCAAAATTCCGGCGTTTCCGGTATGTTCCAAATCCCGACGCCAAAAATTCCCGACAATTTAAAATACCTCCACAACTAAAATACCTACACTGACAATCCAGACCATTAAAAATCCCGGCACGTAAAAATGACCTACATTGAAAATCCCGGCACGTAAAAATTACCTACACTGACAATCCCGGCCAGTAAAAATCCCGTCAAATACCGCAATGCAACCCCCGACTTCACTGACTGTCACAAAATACACCCGATATTACTCAGCACATATTTATCACAAACTGTCTCAAAATACACCCTATATTACACAGCACACATTCATCAATTGCCCGACAATTCCCAAACTGTCTCAAAATACACCCGATATTTCACAAAAACACAGTCTTTGACCTCCAACAAAAATCATGGAGGGGATCCCCCTCCCGGTTCCTACACCCCTGCCTATATCCCAGTGACAACAGCATGCTTTTAACCACAATGCAAAGTGTATGAGCATCTTAACACTACAAAGATCATTTATATGACGTTCACACTGTCTCACCGCCATCATCATAACTAACCCCCTAAAAAAATTATTTTCCGCTTTAAAAAGTATTAATTTACACATACTCAATAAATTAATCCTCACATCACTAATAGTACTCTTAGAGAGAGAGAGAGAGAGAGAGAGAGAGAGAAAGAGAGACCA
>WWET01002945.1:143144-161410 GCA_011038615.1 Limnodynastes dumerilii | reverse complement strand
GTCTGATTCCCCCCTCTATGTTCAGCCAGTCTCATAGCCACTCTTTATGAGTGACCACCCATCCTTATTGTCCCTCCTGTGTGTCCAGCCAGCCTTATTGCCCCAACTTTATTTATGTGCAGTCAGCCTAATTGTCCCTTCCTTCAGTTTGCCCAGCCTTATTGCCCCTCCTGTGTCCAGAGAGCCTTAATACTCCCCACTTTTTATTTGTGTGCAGTCAGCCTTATAGACCCCTCCTTCTGTCTCCAGTCAGAACATTGTCCCTCTATATGTGTCCAATCTTATTGGCCCTTTCGTGTCAAGCTTCCGGCTCCCCCATTCCAAATCCCCATTCCCTATATACTTTCTAAAAGAAGTCTGTAATAAACATACCTTTCCTGTGTCTCTTCCGGCTCTCTCCTCTGTGGCGCGCGCTCTGCAGTCTAATGACAGTCACGTGACCTTAGGCGGGGCCGGCCCTAGCCAATTTGGTGCCCTAGGCGAGATTTTGACTGGTACCCTTAGCAGAAAAACAACTTCGTGTTTATATGAACATAAAAAAAAACACCTAGGCCTGACTTTTTTTTTTTTTTATCGTCAAAGAAACACATATACAACTACAGTATAAATATAAAGGATATAAAGGAATATAATAAAACTATATAAATATAAATATAATTTTAAAGACCACAGATAGTTAATCTGCGTACGGGACCACTAAGTAAATTGCGTTAGGCTATATGACTACACATGCACAGTGGACCCGTGCACAAAAATCTGCAACTAAGAAGCATCAGCTTCTTAGGTGTGAATCAGGACCAGTATTACCAATATGATAATTATAAAAAACAAACAAAAAAACAACTATATAATACAAATAAGTAAAATCACAAAAAAATTAAAACAAAATATATTTTTTTACTTCATAAAACATATATAAATGTAAAAACTAATTTGTAAAAACAATAACAGTCATCTTCATGTCTTTTCCACAGTAATGTGAAAGATCTACAATCAAATATAACATCTACTGACAAAATACAAAGAGCACTCGTCCTGGAAGCCCACCAGATTAACTTCACATTCACCGGAGGATGGATTGGTAACTGAGTGTCAGGTATCATATTGTGATAAAGTACTAATAAGGGGGTAGATCCAGAACTACGTTTGCCATACGTTTATTCGCGTAGCGTATTTTCGTGTGCGTATATTCTATACATTCCCCAATTGGCACGCCCACACAAGTATTTACGTGACACATACGTGAATGGCCCATACGTTCACAATTACGCTACGTTACTGTGCATATTTTCTATGGTGCGCATGCGCAGTACTTACCAAAAGGCGATTTTACGTCTCCGCCACGCGTAAATTCGCTCACAAGCATTGTTCTGAGTCTGGTCCAAGGAGCTTATACTGGATCTTAGTGGTTGACATTTTGCAGCATTGTATCCCTATATTTTGCCTAGAGCCTCACAGCAACCAGCGCTATATTTGGATACGTTGTTATTCCACTATTGTTGGCTCTTGACTACAGAATAATTTCATTTTACCAACTTGGGCACTTTAGACCATATGCATGCCTAGAAAGCTTTGGCTGCTTAGGTGCATAAATTGCTGAATGTAGCTACTGCGCATGCGCAGTAGTACATCTATGCAGTCTACGTACCAGTTAAGTTTTAAGTGCCAAAATGTACCTAAAAACGTGGGGCGGATAAGGTGCGGAACTCACTGTTAGGTGTGAATACATCCATTGTTGTCACATATAGGATTCTACCAAATATAAACCTTTCTATCTGGAATTCTACAACCATTCTGATTATAAGGGATTTATCCATCCAGAACCCTATGACCTCATTTGTCACAATCTTGTTCACCAGTTTTTTACTTGGCAACTAGCTTTTTAGTATAGTAATAGGCAGGGGTGGCCCTAGGTTTTGCAGGGCCCTAGGCGATCCCCCCGCCGCAAAAACTTCACATATTTTTTTTCAGCATGAAACAGCCATAGCAACACATACACAGTGCCTGGACGCAGCGGTCCGGGCACTGTGTACGTGATAATACAGTGTCCGGGAAGTGAAGGCCCCGCCGGGATGATGAACCCGGTGGCACTGTACTGGCTGTTGTGGCCCCGCGCAGGGCCTTTACTGCACACATGCAAGCCAGGCGGCCAGTGACACCAGGCTTGCCAAAAAAAAAAAGTTAATGTGTGCGGGTGACAGTCCGGAAAAGGTGTGGGGCCCCCTAGCCAGGGACCACTGACTGACCACCGCCTGTACGGCCTATGCCATGGGCCGCCTATGGTAATAGGCCACCTAATACTAATATTAGTTGGAATTTATCATATGTGCATTTTAATATGGTTTAGAAATTTTTAAGTACTATGTACACGTTAGACCATACACGTTTATGGTTAGATGTACTAATAAATGCTTTCTTTTGACAAAGTGCAACGTCAATATTTTTCTATTTATTCATAACTCTAAACAAGAGCAACAGTTTTTTCCTATACACTGTTTGTAACTTTAGGTAATTAGAGCAAATTTCCCTCAGTTTGCTGCTAGATTTATTGTGTGTGTGTGTTAGCTATTTGTATTGTCTTTTGGCCTCTTTCAGCATTACAGGTTTGTGTGGTCTATTATTTTATTTTTATATTGGTGCAGTGTTTATTAGTGGAGCAGCGCTGTAGTCTTGTGCTTTTTATATTCTTCCTGGAATGTGGGGGTCTTCACTCCTCAGTCAAGAGGAAGAAAGTGCTATCATTTGTAAAAACAAATGAGAATTAGATATAGTAATGTTCCAGGAGACCCATCTAACCACAATGGAAGTGAATAAATTAACATCCTTAGGATATAAAGTTATAGCATCTGCATCATTTTCTTCTAAAGCTAGGGGGTAGCAATAATAAATAGAAGGGAACTAGTGTGGGATTTAAGATCACAACGTTTGGACCATGAGGGGAGGTATATGAATTGGAAGTCTATGCACTAAATGTATGTAACAAAGTTTTCTTTCAAACTTTACTAAACAAATTATATGCTTTAATAGATGTCCCTTTAATAATTGGAGGGGACTTTAATCTGATAACATCAAATGGTTTGGATAGACAAATATCTCTTAAAAATCATAAAAACTTCCTAAACTGGATATAGCACAATTTGGAAAGAGATTACATACAGTAGATATTTGGCAGATGAGACACCCGGGAGATAGAGAATATTCTTGCCTCTCAGTAGCTTGGGGAACCCTTTCTGGGATTGACTATGTGTTAGTCTCAAAGGGTCAGATCCTGAGCTACATTTTCATTACGTTACAACGCATAGTGTGTTTACATCAGTCTAATTACTATGCACTCCCCTCGGCCGTAAGTACTTTGGGTGTTTTACGCTTGCCAAACCCTACCTTAACTTTTCAAATCGTAACTACTGATGTACGTAAAGGTTTCACGTATGCAAGTGCCTAAGCACACCATGGTGTACGATTCAAATGTTTCCCCCCCGCCTCCGAAGTGTAATTACAGGTGTCATATGGATGTCACGCCCCTTCGTTCATAGCTACGCTGCTGATAGTAGGCTGGCACATACGTTCATAGTTACATGGCATAACATCTGCGCAGTACATACAAAACAGCGTTTTTACGTCTCCAGCTAGCGTAAATACGCTGGCGTACATAGCTCAGGACCTACCCCAAAATCATTGCTGTCAGGAGTTCAAACAGCTGAAATTGAATCAATAGTAATTTCGGATCATGCTGTTGTTTGGTACAGATTATGTTGGGTCCCCCAAAAGGAGGCCCTTCCAATGGTGTTTCCCTGGATATACTTCTAACTGTTTTAAATTTAAACAGATGTTAAGAACCACTTGGACAACATTTTTACTTAATAATTATCAACATGAGCAAGACCCACAACTATTATGGCAGACTTTTAAAGTGGTGGTAAGAGGGGAAATGATATCTCTTCTGGCTGTGCACAAAAAGAACTTAGAAAAAGAATATGTGTTAGCACAACAAAAATGACTGAATGCATATCAGGCATATGTGTGTAATCCAACGATGTCTTGTATGCAAAAATATGTGACACAGAAAGTGCAATTCAAAGGGGTCTTACTTAAAATACAATAAAAAAATCGCTATACACTATGCGCAATAGAATTACAGAGGATATTAATACCAGTAAAACACATAGCAACTCTATAAAAATGACTTACCTGGGATGGCTAGTCCCAAAGATAAAAATAAATAATTAAAAAAAAATGTTAGCGCTCTAAGTAAATTTAGAGAGTATAATTAAACACCTTAAAATATTTTAAATAAAAACAAATACAAAGATAAATAAATATAAATGAATATAGTCCTCCTTTTCTTAATTTATTATTTATTACTTAAAATAAATGATTGATATACGTTAAATCATGATTATAAATCCCACAAATGGGCAAACAGACCAGGGCATCTCCTAACAAATTTAGTAAATGAAAATCGTAAGACAAATTCACTATCGGCCAGTCATTAGACTCTTTTCTTCCATCATTATATTTCATGCGGGATCGTTTTTAGCCATTCTCTGCACAGCGAGTGATTATTAACCAATTACACAGAGTCATCATACCCTCCGTACTTGGTGGTTTCTAATGAAATTTATACAAAACCTTTATCTCAGTATTGTCTCTCAGCAGCATATGGTTTTTATGTATGTATTATATATGTATTAAAATTTAATCTATACACTTGGTTGCCTAGGGTGAATTCATCCATTGTTGATTAGTTCACTTTAATTTTTTTTGCATTGCTGTGTTTTTTCCTGTTTGAATGCATATCAGGCATATGTGTGTAATCCAACGATGTCTTGAATGCAAAAATATGTGACACAGAAAGTGCAATTCAAAGGGGTCTTATTTAAAATACAATAAAAAAATCGCTATACACTATGCCCAATAGAATTACAGAGGATATTAATACCAGTAAAACACATAGCAACTCTATATAAATGACTTACCTGGGATGGCTAGTCCCAAAGATAAAAAGAAATAATAAAAAAAAAAATGTTAGCGCTCTAAGTAAATTTAGAGAGTATAATTAAACACCTTAAAACATTTTAAATAAAAACAAATACAAAGATAAATAAATATAAATGAATATAGTCCTCCTTTTCTTAATTTATTATTTATTACTTAAAATAAATGATTGATATACGTTAAATCATGATTATAAATCCCACAAATGGGCAAACAGACCAGGGCATCTCCTAACAAATTTAGTAAATGAAAATCGTAAGACAAATGTTATGGTATCTCTAGAATCAAAAGCTGGAGTATTGATGCATCATGGCCAGGACATTGTAAAAATATTTAAACAATATTATGAAGAGTTATATAGAGTTATATAGTCAGGAACCAATCTGTACAGATAATAAAGTAAAGTTTTGGAGCAGTATACAGTTTCCACAAATTTCCCCTCAACAAGCAGAGGGCCCGATTCAATTGTCAGCGTTAATTAGAAATTAACACTGACTACAAAATAACGCTGGTATCGCCGATGATCCAGCGGTAAAATAGCACCTATTCAATTGTTTTTCAATTAACGCCCACTGCCAGCGTTAATTGGCTGATGGGCGAAGGATTTAGAGAATCTAGTTTCCCCAATTTCAGTTGAGGAAAGTCAAAAAGTGATCAGAGGATTAAAACCTATTAAAAACATCCCTGGGGCCAGATGAATTTAGTGGGGATTTCTCTAATATTTTAGCCCCTGATATTTGTAATGTACTACAGGCATTTTATAATTCAGTTATGATTAGAAAGATTATACCTCATTACTTTAAATCGGTGGTAGTTAAAGTGATACCCAAACCAGGTAAAGAAGCCAACCTTTCCTTGTCCTATGCTTTATAAGATTTTAACCAAAATTTTAGCAGAACGCCTTAAATTAATATTAACATCAATTATACATAAGGATCAAACAACGTTTATATGGGAGAGACAGTCGGTGGTAAACATTAGAAAAGTACAGATGGTAATTCAGCAGATCGAGCGGACCGAGGAATCCATGTCGAGTGCCATACTTTCTCTCGATGCCAAGAAGGTATTCAACATGGTAACTTGGGACCACTTGGATGAGTCCCTCCACCAGTTTGGATCCCCTAGGGATTTTACAGAATTTTTATGTATATTATACTCTAATACTCATATGCAAGTTTCAGCAAATGGATATATATCTAGCTAACTTAAAATACAAAGATGGACAAGACAGGGGTGCCCCTTATCTCCAAATTTATTTTCTGCTGCTTTAGAGCTATTAGCCATGACTTTTCGGCGATCCGTGCAGTATAGGGTATTACAGTAGAAAAGGCTGAAATAAAATTAACTATGTTGGCCGATGAATGCTACTTATGATTTTTCAACCATTACAATCGATACCGGCTATCCTAGAGATAATATTGCAATTTGGTAGATTCGCAGGATATAAGGCAAACTTAAATAATCAGAATTAATGCCCATAACAAATGCTTCTAACTTCTCTCAACACCCACTAATAACTGTTATTTTTAAAATTAATCATTCCCAATTTAGATATCTTGGCATTAATCTAACATCATCAATAAAAGCCCTATAAATTTCTCTTCAGTTATAAAATCAATTACAAATATTATCCAGGGGAATATATCTCTGCCACTATACTTAATGGGGAGAGTTGTGGTAATTAAAAGAATACTGTTTCCAAAACTTTTTATTTTATACAGATGCTGCCTCTCTCAATGCATAAATCCGATATACGCAAATGTATGGATTTATGTTTAAGGTTTATTTTGCACAATAAAAAACCTAGAATAGCTTGGGCTAGATTACAATTGAAACATTAAGGGGAAGGCTTGGGCCTTCTGGACATATAATCCTTTACCTATTTTATTACTACTTATTATTACTCATTTTAGATATATTACTGTCTGTTACTTAACAAAGAAAAACACACAAATCAACAATTGGAGAATGAATTAGCCTGCCCATTAGTCCTAGCAGCTTTGATACATTTGACCAGCTCACAATTCCCCAAACATATTTTAATTAATATTATCTTCTATGATACTTACTATACTTGGTGAGTGGTTAGGTAAAGGTGACTCCACAATTTCTATTATAATACGATTTGGGGAAACCCGGTGATTGAACCATGTACAGTATGTCTAATGCTAGATACAGGGAATGGAGAGACAAAGGGATAAGCTCCATAAGAGATGTTTTTTATCCAGGGGGTAAGATATATACATTCCAAGAATTAAAAGAGAAATGTGGTCTTCCTCAAAAACATTTCTATATGTATCTACAGGTTCGACATTTTGCACAGAAGATCCTAGAGATACTAAAATCCTCTACGTCTAAAATAAATTTGTGGTTATTAGACATATTTAGAACAACATTCTAGGGATGGATATAATGAAAATGTAGTATAGACCTTCTAAGGCTTGGTAGCATGATGTACCCACCCTGACCTCTCCAGAAGTCTTCTTAACATTTTCTGATCAGGCTATGAGAACTTTAGGATCTATTAGACTTCAGGAGGTACATTTTAAAACACTACATATGGTGTATATCTTGCAGGTTCAAAGAAGTCATTTGTGCAAAGAGGAGTCGAGACGATGTCCCAAATGTTATTCCTCTAGCACCACTTTCATACATAATATGTGGGAATGTGGCAAGATTCGTAAGGTATGGGATAAGGTTATTGGGTTCATGAACACACTCTTGGGTGTATAATTGCCTAAAGACCCCTAAGCCCTGTTATTGGAACATTTTGATAATTGGTTAGAAAGAGTCAAAGAAGTTGTCTGTTATTTACTGTGATAGTAACCATTGTTAAAAAAAGTGATATTACAGAAGTGGACAAAATTGGCTCCTCCTATTCTTAGTACAATTAAATCTATGATACTGGAAGTTTTATATTTGGAGAGAACAGATGCCTCACCTGATATATAGCAGGGAGTACTTAAGTTTTATAAAAAATGGGGTATCTATATTGAGCATTTAAATAAAGACCAAATTGTTTGAAAATGCTAATCAGTATTTGTATGAGAATGTGGGCTAGAGTGGGAAAGCTTACATGGAAGGGGTAAGAAAGAAAGAAAAAAAGGACTATGGGCCTCATTTACAAAAAACGATTTGTAAAAAATTGCATTGCTTAGCCTTGTAGTAATATCAGCGTCAGCATGGTAAGGCTTCTAAACATGCAGCGCTGCGTGTAGTATGTGTAAAAAAAAATACAGTGTACAATAAACATACTGAAATACATTACAATGTGTCCCTGTTAAATAAACATTTTCCCTGACTAATATTAACCCCTAATGTGTTCACTTACCTCTGGTGGTCCCAATTCCTATACTAAGTGTAGTGTCATGTAGTGTGTGGTGTAATAAAAATAATAAAAGTTTTTATCACTCACCGTTTGCTGTCCTCTGTCTTGGGAAAGCCTTGCTAGTTGTGAAGAATCTTCTTCTGTTAATTGGAGTCCTGGCGTCGGCTTGCTTGCAGTGGTATCCCCGTTCTTCAGCTTCGGCACCTCTGCATTTTCTGAACTTGCCACGGTGGGGACTAGCTCCTCCTCCTCTTCTTTGCTGCTCCTACTGCCATTCTGTTGCTAGGGGGCAGCCTTTTATTTAAATGATAACTTCAGAGACCAGAGTGTAACTGACGTCATCATTTAATAAAAGGCTGCCCCCTAGTGACCGAATGGCACACAACACACGCAGCACAGCATGGTTAGAAGTCTTACCATGCAGACGCTGATAGAACTACAAGGCTAAGCAATGCTTTCAGCCATGCAGCACACGCGAGTTGCTGCGATTTTTTAAAGGGCTAATCGCTGTGGTTTTCTATTGAAAATCATCACGATTTAGCCCTTTCAAAAGCGCAGCTACTCGTGTGATTTGATTTAAATCGCAGTAAAGTCGCATCCTTGTGAATACCGCGATTTAAACCAAAAAATCGCGGGTAAATCGCGGTGAGATGTAACGATTTCATCTCCCCTACAAAAATCGTTTTTTTTAAGGCCAATGTAACTTACTTGTGGCCATATAGCAGGTGTTTGTTGGATTTACATAACACACTATAAATAAAATAATAATGCATACATTTTTATTTCATTTATTTTTTTGTGTTTTTTTGCGTTGATTAGGTATTTAGGCAACATAATATGATGACTGATCTTTGGAAAATTGGGTGAGAGATGCATGCTTTCTGTCAATACTTTGTTTTGATAATGTGTGTATATGTGTAAAAAATTTATAAAATGTATAAAGAGGAAAAAACTATTGATTGGCCAGCAGTCCAAAAGAGGGGAAATGATTGGCTAGAGTTCTGTCAGTGATCACAGAAGGCCATAAAAAGAACAAGGGAAAAGGGCACCCCCACTATTAGCAACAGCTACTGGTAACAGACATGTGCAGGTCATGCATAGTGTAATGGTCTGCAGCAAATGATTCCCACAGAGGCACTGGAACAGAACAGCAAACTTAAGCGTTGCTGATATGTTCCCGTACCATATGTGTTGTAATTGTTTCCAATCCAAAGGACACCGTTGTGTGCGTTTTTGCCTTGAACATAGCCAGTGCAACTTTTTTAAACGCATCTATGGCACAAATGATGCATGTTGAACAGTCCCAGAGCCACTAAAGGAAGCTTAACTGAAACTTAAACCTTCCTTTATTTTTCCTTTACCAATTTCCGGGTCAGAGCACTGATTATATCTTTATTTCGAAGGCTGTATATTAAGGGGTTCAAAATGGGAGTCACTGCAGTATAGAACACAGATAAAATCTGATCAAGTAGTTCTGAGTTCTCTGAAGATGGGGCCAAATATGAGCACATTATAGAGCCATAAAATATGGAGAGCACAGTCAGATGAGAAACACAGGTGGAGAAACATTTCTTTCTGCTCTCTGCTGACCTTATATGTAAAATGCTCTTAACTATTTTTACATAGGACAAACAATTTAGCAAGAAAGGGCCGGGTGCAAACATCCAAGATTCTGCAGACAGAATGACTTGAAAAAACTGTGAAGAACAAGCAATTTTTAAAATGCTTTTACAGTCACAGTAGAACTGATGAATTGTGTGTGAACGACAGAATGATAACTGCGAAGCAAAACTTGTAAGCAATAAAGAATTGAAGACTCCAGATACCCAGATTACACAGACCAGCAGGGAAATGTTCCTCTTGTTCATTATAAGGTTGTAACATAAAGGGTTACAAATGGCCACATAACGGTCATAAGCCATGACTGACAGCAAAACTATCTCTGTGCTGGATATAGAATTGTAAAAATACAGCTGAGTGAAACATTGTGTGAACGTTATAAAGACATCTCCAGTAAGCAGCATAGCCATTAGTTTTGGGAGGGTGACTGTCAGAAAACACATGTCTACAGCTGATAGATTGCACAGAAATGAGTACATGGGAGTATGTAAATGCTTGTCTGTTATTATTAGTGTCAGTATCACAGCATTCTCTAAAACTCCAATCACATACATCAATAAAAACACAGTGAACAATAGAGGCTGCTTCAAACCGTAACTGGAAAATGGCACCATCTGAAATCCATCGGCATATGTTTGATTGCGAAACATCTTGGTGATCTAGAAAACATATGGGGCTGATCCAAAGCTACGCTTCCACCTCTTTTTTTAGGGGTAAGCACAGTTACTATTAGCACGGCATTTCAGAATAAAGGGAGCGATCGCAATAAAGTGGATAAAGTGACTGAGGTGCTTTGTTTTGCTTTCATGTGTTCAGCACTAGTTGTATATAGTGTACGACTTTGTTAAAATGACATAGTAGACAGTTTAGAGCAGCTGAGAGCACAGTATCGGCCCTGTTTCCCTGTGCTTCCTTCTGAAATCCTGCATAGACAAAGGAGATTTTAATCAATGAAAGTCCAAAGATTTGAGGCATATTTTACTCAGGCATTTTTTATGTAAATATATAATTTCAGGTTTTGCAATTGCAAAATTATGAAAATTATTATTTTATTTATGTTTAAATTTATATTTATTATTATACGCCTCTGAGAACACTAAACAGATTTTTAAAAAAAGCAAAAAAAAAAAAAAGCAAAAAAACCTAAACTTTTTATTTATTTTAATTTTATTTTTACAGTTCAAACTGGCTTTGAAAATGTGTATGTTCCCCTTTAAATTGCTGTTACTCCAGTGCTGGAGAGATCACTGATTTTTCCAAGCACTGACGTCAGCTTCTAGCCTTGCTGTCCCCACTGTTCTCAAAGTGTGCAAAGTATGTAATGTAAAAAATATTTACCTACCTCAGCCGGTTCCTCATAAGCAGCTGTAGTTTCCATCTGTCAAGCTCTCAGAACTTTAAATATTTCTCTTCTCTACGTCTGTTCATTAGAGGAAAATCCAGAAGGTCCTTACAGCTCTGCCAAAAAATTTCTGCCAGGATTCATTAGACCTGTATGTTTGGTAAATATCAGAATTTTTGCCTGTAGGATCATTGTGATGAATTGTGAGTCTACAATGAATTTTTATATTTTTTAAGCTGGAAACTTAATCTTGAATAATAATATTGTCTCAGCTTTACAAATGCCACAAGTTGAACTTTAGAAGTGTCTTGCTTGTAGCTTCTAAGATAGTCAGTAAGAAGGTTTTTCAGTTGTCAAAAAATGTTGTTTTTTAATAAATATTTAATAAAATCCCCTTGTATAATGAAGGTGTAAAACATGGATGTAACAAACACTGATCTGAGAATAAATTCTATATGAATAATAACATTTTTGCTAAATAAATAGAAAAAAAATCAATACATTATTAAAAAAATCTGAAGGTTCTGTCTGTTTTAGTGATATCTCCAGCAGGACTGGTTCTTTATTTGCATTTTGTTGGGTTCCTTATATTTATATTTTGCTTAGCTCATAGCCTTCCTCACTTGAGAAAAAGACCAGTCAGGAGAATTCATTCCTTGTTACCTCTTAGGACACTTATTTACTTGAAACAATTAAAAATGTATAAATCATAATTAACAGTTTTTTTATTACATCATTTTTATTTATACTTCTAGAACCACTTCCAAATTTCCTGGCTTTTAAAATGATATTTGCGTGTGTTTGTATAGGGCATGAACAGGGCAGGATTGAGCAAATCAATGGGTGACTCCCATTAGAGTGCAACCCAGGCATCAAGGGTTTGCTTTCTGGTGGGAGTGTAGAGGGAGGGGAGGGCTGGATAGATGTAGGGAATGTACAGTAAGGGTGTGCCAAGGCAAGTGCTCCCAATGTAAACGGAGAGGGAATGAAGGTCTGTTTCTGTCGTTTAGTAGCCGTGTTCAAACCACATACACACAGTACCCCATAATACATTCTCTCCATCACACATACACACACACACACACACACACTGAACTGATAAAGCTTATATTATACCTGATAGTGAAGCATTAACTCATCCACCTGATGAAGAGAGCTGGTCACATGGTCATGAGAGCAAAGGTCTTTTAACACAGATGTAAATCTCATTAATCAAACTACAAATCCCCTCTACCCCCTTTCATCTAAGCACCCCTTTTTTCCGGCACACTCCTGTGCCCCCCTCTCAACAAGGAGAAAAACAAAACAAAAAAACAAAAATAAGGTGAAATAAAAAAAAAAGAAAAAATAGCCAAGGGTGTGTTAAAAAGATTTACATATATATTAAGTTTTAAGCTACTTCTGTCATTTATGTGTTTTTGGGGATATTGAGGAGTAGCTTTCTCTGCTTCTAAAGCTACAGTCTGAATAGGTCTTAAGCTGATGTCTACTTTAACATATCATATACACCATAGAAACATAGAAAGTGACTGCAGATTAGAGCCACATGGCCCATCCAGACTGCCCAGTTGTTTATTTAAAAACAATACTGACCCTAGACCCTATTTACCCTCAACTTAGTTTGAGATTTAGGATATCCTTATATTTATCACAAACATGTTTAATCTGTTCTACTGTGTTATCCCCAACCACCTCAGATGGGAGGTTAATCCACTTATCTATCACCCTTTCAGTGTAGTCATTTTTCTGCACATTTCACAACAGAGGTTGCCAGATTCCGACATCCCTTCTCCTCAACCTCATCACCGATCAGGTGTATACGGCACGGCAACTTGTTTCTCCGATATCCTACTTTGAAAAAGTCTGCTGCTACGGACGAAACGCGTCAAGTCTTATAGATACATATATTTAAATTGTTTGTTTTATTTTATTTTTACAAATACTTTTTAGCTTCATGTGTAATAGTTAATAAACTGTGCTAATCTTTTATACAAGTTGCCGTTTGTTTGTTCTCTTCAACATAGCCTGCCTATTCTTTTTATTATATTAATAGTAAGCGCTGCAAATTATATATTTAGATATATATATATTTCTTTCTTACATACTGTTATTGTTGAATCTATCTACTGGATTTATATCCTGCTCACCACTTCTGCACATTTATAGAGTGTGACTGCTTTAGCTTTCCTGGATTACCATCCTGTTTATATTTTCTTCTGTTGGCTTTTGTGGCATATTGACTACTGCATTTTCAGAGTCAATTGATACTATTATATCTATTTATTTTAGGTTGCTACATGGATGTTTTTAATGTGTTTCTTGTTTTTGTTTTGTTATTTTAATGTTATTGTAAAAAATTGTATCTCTCTGAATCACTTGTTTGATGCTAGATTCCTCTTCCAGCGCGGCTAATATTTGTTTCTGTTTGGTTTTTTGGGTATGGCACATACATTTAAGCAAGTGCAGGTATTGGAGCTAGCTTTAATGGGACTTTTAATTTAAATCTATTGTTTATAGTCTCACTCTGTTAGCTAGCGCTCATCATTTCCTTTTCTGTTTTACAACTATAAAGCAGTAGGTTGTGCAAGTTGATAAGCTTGTCTGAAGATATGAGTTTTAAGGGAATGCTTGAATTTCAAGTGGAGAGTAGAGCATAGTCTTATTTAATGAGGAAGGTTATTCCAGAGAGTGGGTGCAGCACGGGAGAAGTCATGTAAACTGGGAATCTGAACATTTGTTTAGTGTAGTGGAGAGAAGTAGGTCCTGTGAAAGTCTCAAAGAGCGAGCCTGTGCATCTTTTCACATATGACAGTAATGAACACAGCTGTGCACCAGTCAGGAGACCTGGTACTTGAGGATGGTGTTGAGAAGCCCACCATTAAATTAAGCGTGAAGCACCTAGAACCACTACATCAGGAAGACAGAAGTATAAATCTATACAGTACAGGTAATAGGGTGATTACATACACAAAATATCACTTTTCAAAAGACATAAAAAGTATTTTACTAGATATTCTCTAATCACAATCTTTAATGACTTAGTTCAAGTTAAAATGTGTTGTTGGAAAGAATTAGGGGAGGAGGACGCATGGGGAATAGAGATTTAACAATGAGGTATAGCTTTTATAATAAGAAAATATGAGGATGTCCATACTTTTTCATATTATGAATAAATGAGAAATGATCCATGAGCCATGGAGGGTTCCACCGGGTTTTGCATGATTTGGCCGGTTATAATGTTACGGCACACCGGGATTACCTGGATAGAGAACCGGTGTGGCCGCAAGGTATGAGAGAGAAGTACACAGCACTCTGGAATTACCTGGTTAGAGAACCAGAGTGGCCGTTAGATAGAAGTGGTGTTACAGAGTCGGCTTCCAGAGCACGGGAACTTTGCTGTCAGGTGGTTTTCACCAGAGCCCCTGAAGGTGGGGATGGATTTGGCTGCGCCCCAATAACAGGTCGTGCTTTGTTGAACCAGACTCATAGAAGAAGGAAAGGAAACCCTAGGTGGATACCGTATAGAGCTAGGAGGTAAGAATGAGGAAGCGGGATATAGGCCAGACCGGAAGAGACCGGTCTGAAACAAACTACATGAAACACCAAACCAGGTATGGCGGACGAGAGATGAGTCACAGGACTGGACAAGATGTACTAGGGCTAGCACACACAGACTCATAAGGCAAGACTTCCGAGGAAGTAACACAAACAAACACTCCAGGGAAAATAAGAAGAAGCTGGGAAGGAGTACACAGTAAGGGAGAAGAACCTGGGAATGGATACAGAAGGACACTGAGGCAGGGTTTATTCAAGGAATAAGGGCAAGCAAGGGTCAGATCACTAGGCAAAGAGCACTAGGCACACAGGTATAGCAGGTCACAGAACTGGCAAGGCAGAACTATAACCAGCGCGGGATAATGACCAGGAAGGTGTTTAAATACATGCTGCTGTCCTGTGATAGGATAGCTCAAAACCTGCCCCCAAGACCAGGAGACGTTCCCCTAGAAACAGGGAACACATAACAAGCAGCCGAGCGGGATGCGCGTCTAATAGAGAAGACGGCGCATGTGGCAATGGTAACCAGGACGCTGTAACTAGGCTGGATGCCGGCAGGGGAATCCCTACAGACGCACCACAGGAACCAAGGTAAGCGGTCAGAGCCGGCACGTACAGATTGCCGTTACATGGCAGCTGTAACACTAACCTGGTGTCCTTGTGGTGGAGAATCCAGGATATGTGATGTGAAAAGTAATACATACAAGACACAACAAATGTGAGTGTGATAACTAATTTATTCTGGATTTGATGAGCTGCACAAGGAGGCTGTGTCTTTTTGTTTCTTCTTGGTTAAATGCATACTATTGGGAAACTGGAGGGACAGAGCAGAAGAGTATGGTGTATTTTGTGATGAGCAAAACACACAAGACTTATTAAATGTGAATTAAATAATTCATCTATTCTTGATTGGGTATGTGGTTGATCTGCACAAGGAGATTGTGTTACTTTCTCTTCCTGGTCATATAACCACTACTGGCAAGTTGGAGTGACAGAACTGCGGAGGAGGAACAGAGTTGGCATAAATCCACATACAGTGAAAAAAGATGTATAAATTGTGAGTGTGTGATATTCTAGCATGTGAACCGAGACATGTATTAACCATCTACACAAGGATACCTGTGTCTCTCATTTTCTTTTATATACAAAGTGTTAAGAGAAAGACTACAGTACTTGCTGAAATACTCCCATTTATGGAAAAGATATGTTGAAGGGAACATCATTTTGGACATATCATTTGGGACTGATTAGAGAATATCTGGTGAAAAAATTTTTCTGTCTTTTAAAAAGTGATATTTTGTGTATGTAAGCACGCTAGAACCTGTACTGTATATTTATCTTGATTGTAAACTTTCACCCCTGCTCCAGTTTATCTGAGAAAAGGTTTTATGAGTGTTTTTATAATCTGTGGGAAGGGAGGTGGACCCAACCATTCAGAGTTCAGGAGGAGCATACAACTCTGTCATAGGAAGTGTTGACTTTGTTCAATAGGAAGATAAAATTAGACCATGAACGTTTGAAAGCTGGTTCTGACCCATGTGTACAGTTTGTCACAATTGTGACCTCTTCTATTCTGAATTGACAGAATGGCAATCCTGCCTTTTTTTTAAAGTTGTGCGAATGGAAGCTATAAATTGGTAATCTCTTTAATCTCTTGCCAGTTGGTAACAATGGCTCTCTGTATTGCTTTGATGTAATTCGAACTTTTGCCTAGGACCTTCAGACTTTAAAGATGTTGCATGTCAATTCCTATCCCTTCCTTTAAGTCTTCCTTACCTGTCTCCTCTAGCTTCTGAATGAAAGAAAGTTATCTGCAGTTTTTGAGAGAGCACTTTGATCTGGATGGATGAAAAGATAAAGGTGATGTTATTATTAGAGATGTTCACAGACGCCTGTGTTTTGGTTTTGGATCTGTATTAACTTTGTGTTTTGGTTTTGCCAAACCACCTCCACGTGTTTTGGTTTTGGATCTGTATTTATTTTCAAAAATTGCTACAAAATGTAAAAATTGCATAATTTGGCTCTTTCTTGTCCCTATATTATTATTAGCCCCATTATCAATAAGTTCCAGTAATTTCTAGTCAATTTTGAGCACCTCACAGGTAACAATATTATTTTCATACAGAGTAAGTGGGCACACGCTGCATTAAACACTATTTTTTATCACCAGCAGCAGTGAACCCTCGCTTTTTTGCTTGCCCTTGGGGGATTAATCCTAATTAGACTGTCATTAATTGGAATACATAGCATACTATTCATTTTTCTGCAAACAAAAGTGTGTCTATTTAACCTATCCATTGAACTAAAGGTTCAAATCCCAGTTAATTGAACTAAACAATTAATTATTTATGTGCAAATGTTTATATGCTTGTTTTGCTGTATTCATTTTCCGATCATTCACAGAGTTGAAACAGTTCATCAGTTGTTTATTTACCATAGTTGACTGCATTTTAATTGTATGAATAAATGTTTATTTTTACTTCTTATTGTTGATCTTGATATCTATCTATTGACATATTTGATTGTTATCATTTAGAGACGCGGGGTGTTGACTTACACTTGTTGCATTATTTTCATACAGCTTAGGCAAAACGCTGCAGCGGGCTGGCTTGTTACTTACTATTACTAAACAATAGAGCAGTGGCACAAACACACGCTGCAGTTTATAGCATATCTATGAAACATTGCCACACAGCAGTGGCAGAAAACAAAAGATTGTGCAAGTACTATAAGCGTCAGCCTGACAAGGGGTAAAATGATGCAGAATAATGTGTAAAAAAAAAAACTGTTTCCCCAATATTAAATATTACACATGAATAGACAATAAATGATTAAACAACACATTTCTATACATTAAAACTAACTAACTAATGATGTGTGCCTGTGTGTTTTATTAAACTATAATGGTGGCCACCATGTACTAACTAAACCTAAAGATAATGTATAGTGTAAATGTGTGCAGTCATCTGTCTTGGGATGACTTGCTAATAGTTCTTGACGTGTTGAAACCTGCTCGGGAAATGTTGATTGAAGATCTTCTCCTTTTGATTGAAGATACTGCTACTCTTGATAGTAGATGCTGCTCAGTTGCTAGAAGATGGTCTTCGGCCTCTTCTGGCTCTTCACACGACGTCCTCCTGCTTTCTGTTCTAGGGTGCCGCTGCTAATGACCATTCGGTCACTAAAGGTCCCCCTTTTATAGTGTATTTGATGTCATAGGGCCTGATCCAGACCTTCGCCGATGCGCTGTGCTTACTAAAGCACAGCGTATCGTTGTTCACTTTCCCCGACACTCCCCCTGTGCGGGCGTATGGCCCTTTCCTTACGCCGGCTGAAGGCTATCCTAACTTCAGCCTGCGTAAGGAAGGGGTCATATGCTCGCACAGGAGCGTATGGCCGCCTAGCCCGCCCTCCCACCCTCATTAA